>CM064550.1:5634734-5712234 GCA_032716605.1 Paralithodes platypus
TAATAATATTAATATCAATAGTAATAATAAACAGTGTATTTAGAATTGCAGCACATACCGTACAGTTGTGCAAAAGTATTTTACTACATTAAAGTAGGCATATTTGCATATGTACCGGAATTGTGCCGTTATGCCAAGTACATGTGCATGTTCATATTCATACATGAAAAACAAATTATGTGTATGAAGGAGACAAAAGGCAGGTTGCCTATAACGAGTGTTTCCCGCTGAGTCAAAAGTGACAGAGCCAAATTAAAGGGACGTTGTTATCAAAATGCCTGGACACACGAAGTTTAAAGCAGTTTAAGTCATAGGATGAAGGAAAGGTTGATTAAAGGAGAGAGTTCCATAGTTCACTAGTTGAGTATAAGAAAGACAGAAAATTTGCCAATCCTTGGATTGGAGATTTGCACAAAATAGGAGTGGGACTGTGTTGAAAGGTGAGTGCCTCGCACTCGCTGCAAGGGAAGGGGTTTGCACTGAGAGAGCTCTCAAGAACACTGATTGTTGTAATAACGATAGAAAAGTGAAAGAAATGCAACATTGTGGTGTGTTGAAAGAGATTGTAGGGAACTATAGTTAGCGCCAACGAACTTGACAATAATCATGATCCCTTCATGACCTCTCTGTAACTCAAAAAGGCCTAGAACAAACTGGCTGTAAATATCCACACCTATTTCCTGGTGGACTCTTCCCAAATGATAGAAACATCAGTCCGAATGCTTTCATTTATTTCGAGTTATAAGTAGTTAAGGGGTCAAGATTATTGTCAAGTTCGCTGGCGCTACCTACAGTATAGTAAGAGGAAGTGAGTTGATGAGGCGAAATGCTTTTGACTGTCTTTCGAGAAGTGCGGTATGGGTGGAACCTTCCCACACATGCGAACAATACTCGATACGTGAGCGTACTGTGCCCTTATACAGAGCAAGAAGCTGTGAGGGGGTTGAGAACCCATGGAGACAGTTGAGCACACCTAACTTCAGGGATGCTGTTTTAGCAAGAGTGGTCTATGATCATTCCAAGAAAGGTTGAATGGAAAAGATACACCTAAAATATTGAGAAGGTGAAGGCGTTAATGTGTGTATGTTGAAGATGTAATGATAGTCTTGTGGAGGATTGTGGACCGGTTAGATAGAGGCAGAAATTGGGTCTTCAAGGCTTTGAAAGTAACAAGATTTTCTCTGCCCCAATACGACACACACACACTCCCACACACACATATATATATATTTGTTTTTTTCTATGTGATTGAGGGGAGGCAAAAGGCAGAACTGCCTATAGGGAGTGCCTCCCCCCTAGTGAAAAAGAGTGACAGCGGACCAAAATCAAGGGACGTTTCGAGCCCAAAATGCCTGGCACACAGAGTTTGAAGCAATTTAAGTCATAGGGAAGAGGGAAAAGACTGATTCTGGAGAGAGTTCCAGAGCTCAGCTGTAGAGTAGAAGACAGACTGAGAGTAACGTTCACTCTCGGGTTGGAGCAGTTGCACCGTAGTAGGGGTGGGATTGAGTTGCGCAAAGACGGGTAACCAAGTGTCCTATGTAAAGGAGGTGGTATGACAATGGGAAAAGCTCTGAGGAACACTGATTATTATAGTAGCGATAGAATAGCGAGAGAGATGCAACATTGTGGCGGCGGAGAGAGAGGATTGCAGCAGGAGTTGGTGAGTGGACGGGAGTTAATGATACGAAAGGCCTTCCTTTCAACTTTGTCTAGGAGAGCGCGGTTGTGGAGAGGGAACCTCCCCAAACATGTGCAACTAATACTCAATACAAGGGACGCACTATGCCCTGTGCAGAGGCCAAGAAGCTGTGCAGGGGAAAAGAAACCTGAAGGCGGTTGAGCATCACCCAGCTTCTGGAAGGCTGCCTTAGCAAGACTGGTACTTGGTCCTTCCAACTGAGAGCAGAAGAAAAAAGAGACACCAAGAACTATGGGCGAGAACGAGGGAAGGATTTGATTTGTCGTTATTATATGAAGAACTAAGGGATAGTCCGCTGGGAGTTCCTTACGGAGTAGATAGATGGAGAAATTGGGTTTTGGAAGCAGTAAAGGTAACGAAGGTTTTCTCTGCACAATTGGAGATAGTATTAGATCAGAATTCTAAAGGAGTTCTATGTGCTTCATACCAACAAACTACGTTTGTCACATGTGAGGGATTGCTGGCTGGGGCGTTCTGAAAAACTAATGGAGTAGTGTAAGGTTGGAGTGTCTGCGTATGAATGGGATGGGAATTGAGGTACAGTTGAGGAGAATCATTTATAAAAAAATTAGAAAGAGACTAGTGATGATAGGGCCAGAGCCATGAGAGAACACCGGAGTTTACTAGGGTGAGGTAATTGAAACAATGGCCGGACAACATACCACAGGCCTATGGAACGGCCGGAAAGGAAATTTCAGGCAACAGGGCACAGATGGAGGGATAGAAACCAAAGGAGGGTAGTTAAGGACTTAAAGATCTGTGCCAGACTCTAATCGAAGGCTTTCGATATGTCTAGGGCAATAGAAAAAGTCTCAGCGAAGTCCCGAAAGGCGGATGACCAAGAGGTAGTAAGATATGAAAAGAAGATCACAGTAGAGCGACCATTAAGGGAAGCCATACTAGGCGCGATTTGAGAGCAGATTATGAGAAAGGAGACAAGGCTTAAGAAATGGGAAGCAAGGAATAGTTTCAAAAACTTTAGAAAGACCAATGAGATGAGCTGAGCAATTGGACGATAGTTGGAGGGTACGAGACTGACGGTCTCCACCTCTTCTTTGGGACAGGTTGAATGTGAGCAAACTTCCAGCATTGAAGGGGAAGCCGTTAGAGGATAGGGACAGAGACGAAAGAGTTTGCTAGGCAGGGAGTCAGCACGGAAAAGCACAGTTTTTGAGCAACAGGAGGAACACGTCCGGGACCGTACACCTATTAGTATTAAGCCCAGAGAGGGTCGATAAGTACATCTTTAGAAGAGATTAGGAGATTAGGCATACGTAAGAGACGAGGGAGGGTGGATAGAGGGAGGCATAGCACCGGAATCATGCCAAGGTGGAGGTTCTAGCAAAAGTTTGAGCGAAGAGTTTAGCTTTATCAGAGGAAGAAGGTGATGGTTGTGGATGCAGAATGGGAAAGGGGAGGGAAAAGACGAGGAAGAGGGAAATGGTTGGAGAGGTTATGGGCTAGATGCCAGAAAGCTCTGGAAGGAAGAGCTAGAGTTGGATAGTTCAGTGCATTTATTAATTGAATTGAAAGAGTGTTTTTTTGGCAATGTCGAAGAACAGGATTTGGCTCTGATTCCTGGGCAGAAACATAGGTAAGCAATGAGAGTATTGAGCTTTTAAGGCGTCGGATACAGTTTGAACTGCTTCCTCCTTATTGCGGACAGCAGTAGAACAGGCCCGTGAAGGTAGTAAATCCAAGATTTTTTAGCATTTAGTCTGAGAGAAAGAGAATGGAATGTATGTTTCCATGACCGGACTAGGATTCCCTCGGTAATGACGTTCAGCACTCTCCGAGGGGTCCCCGGCCACGGGCAAGCAGAACAATAATTCCCTGGGAAATCAAAGAACGTAATGACGCGAGAGCCTCCCAGTCGGCAGGCCCAAAGTGCCACAAGCGCCGCCGGCTAGGAGGATCGGGTGGCCGTACTGGAGGAGCTAGGAGCAGTTTGACATAGAATAAGTTTACATATATATACTATATATAGTCTTTTATAGAGATATATATATATATATATATATATATATATATATTAGATTAAGTAAGTTCTTGCGGCTAAATCAAACAAAACAAATACTTTCAATCATGCATGGCGACTTGTTTTTCTAGAATACCTTTTGAAGTTAACATGGTATTATTATATATATTTGTATGACTGACAGTATAATTCCTATCACGTTCAAACAATTCTATATACTGTTACTGTAGTTTTATAATACTAGACTTACTATACAGAACTCCTACAGACTTACCCCCCTCCCACCGAAACCAAAACAAATAAAAAAATAAGCGGAAACGAAGAATATAGACGGGAGCACAAAAAACATACCACTTACGTAAGTTGGGATAAAGCTGTGTTTTGTTTTGTTTTTTCCGTAAGCGAGAGAGAGAGAGAGAGAGAGAGAGAGAGAAGAGATGAGGAGAGCTGAGGAGATGGCGCGATTTGAGTAGAGAGAGAGAGAGAGAACCATTATGGTTTGTACATATGAGGGTGAGTGCATGTGGGGGAAGATGTATGTATATACAGTATATACTGTATATATTGTATTAATAATTGTGTGTGCGTGTATGTGTGTGATATACAAGTACTCAGACAAAGAATGTGCACATATGACCGTTCGTGTGTGTGTGTAATAACCTATGTGTCTGTCTTTCAATATGTAGGGTCTACACATACATTGCGTGTGTGTGTATGTGTGTAAAGTAGACGTCATACGAGTACTAACAGCTGGCATCACCACGAACAGTATGTACCTTTATGTAGGTGTATGTAATGTGTAGCCTATACTGTAGGGTGTATATGTCTCGTGTGTGATAAGTAAATGCGTTTATGTGTAGCATGTATGTAATGTGTGTATATGAAAACGTGTGTGTGTGCGTGTTATACGCGCGTTGTTATGTAATGTTGTGTATAGGTCGTGTGTATAAGTAGTGCGTTGATGGTGTAGAGGTGTTAATAATGTGTGTATATACAACAGGTGTGTGTGTGTATAGGGTTGTATGTGTATATGTCGTGCTGTATAAGTAGTGGGTTTATGTGTAAGCAAGTATTGTAAATGAATAACTTTAGTTTATCCCCCCCTCTAGTTACTAACCCATCTTGTCCTCTACTAAAGTCCTAATCCTGCCAAGGACATTAGTTCCAGGGCAGTATGTCCCTTTCCCAAGCTCCCTTTACCCACTCTTAAACCACTGTTTGGACCACTTGATCCTCAGTGTTTTGGAGGACAAGCAACCTAGATGCATCACTAGATCTTGGGTTGTTGCTTGATTTCCGTTGTATGTCTTTATGTGTAGCGTGTATCTAATGTGTGATTATATAAACGTGGGGATGTGTGGGTGTATACCGTGTAACTGTATGTAATGGTTTGTCAAGGTTGTCAATGTAGGGTTACAAGCCTCCTTGATAATCCATACATGTTACAGGTCGTACGGATTAATGAATCGTTTAAGTTCCCTTGACTAGGCGTTAGTGCCACTGCACGGTGGAGGGTATCCCCTCTACTTCCTTCCGTCCTTGTTGGTTCCATTACCCCCACCAAAACCCTCCAAATATGGTCGACGACCCCAGAACTACAACCCACCCTCCCTCTCATCCGTTCTCACCCAGATACTTCAGGGAACCTCACCACTGGCATGATATCTGAAACTAATGAGAAGGAAATTGCAATGTATCATATGTAGAGTTAAAGTAAGAGCTTTGCCTAAATTTGAAAACAAGAGGAGAGAGGATGAAGATTGCCGAGAGGAGATGAGGTGAGAGCAGGGGAGAGATGAGAGATGAGAGAGAGAGGAGAGAGAGAAGAGGGGGTGAGAGGAGGAGAAGGAGGTACGAGAGAGAGAGAGGAGAGAGGGGAGAGAGAGAGAGGAGAGAGAGAGAGAGAGAGGAGCAGAGAGAGAGAGAGAGAGAGAGAGAGAGAGAGAGAGAAGAGAGAGAGAGAGAAGGAGAGAGAGAGAGAGGAAATATTATAGATACAGTGACACAAATTGAAATTATTATAGGAAAAAAAGTACAAAGGAAACCAAGCAACAATAGTTAAATTGATCCATGAGAGGCTGCTTGTAACTGAAACTACCTTTGTGAAAACAGATAGTAACGGTAGCACAGTAAATTGTGGTACTATACGTTTGTAAACTAAGTTAATCGGGGGATAAGAGCGAGATACTTGTCTTGTCGAGTTTGAAAGTTACAACAGTACTACACTCAATGACATTACTATACTCGTTTTCATTTCATCTGGCGGTAAACTGAATCCCTTAACAACTGATTTATCGATAACTAACGGAAAAATAAGAAACTTCTATGTCTCTGCATCATGTTCAGACCAAGTTCGCCCAAAATCAAAAGGGCATACCCAACTCTGCGATCGGTCACCATCATCACAATTAGTCACTATCATCATTAATGTCATAAGCACTACAGGTCTCCCTCACTATCCGATGCCCTGATTTACAAAATTATTATAGGTTTTTAGGTGTTTGTGTTTGGATTTCGGCTGGTCCGAGAACGCCTCCCTATTTACCCCATTCATTTTAGGGTTTGCTATATGATTTTTCTATTAAAGATCGGGTTTTCAGGAACGTAACCCAATCGTAAATCGAGGGAGACCTGTACTACTATTATAATCATCACTAATACTCTCACCATTATCACTACTATTCTCATCATAACTACTACTCTCATCATCACTACAACTTTCACCATCATCACTACTACTTACCAATATTACTAATACTGTCAACATTATCGTACAATCATCATTACCACTGTCACCATCATCAATACTATTATGACCCATCATCACTACTACTAGTACTGTCACCATCATATCTACTACTGTTATCATCATTACTACCATCATCATCACTACTGTCATCATTATCACTAAATCTACAACAATCATTACTGCTATTATCAACTCCGCGTAAGCAGAGTGGTATCGCCCCCCGTATAGTGGTACATGCCGGCCGAAATGTCTGTCTGTCTGTCTGTCCGTCCGATGACTCCTCCTAGACCGTTTGACGGATTTTCACCAAACTTTACACGAACATTCGTTGTGTGAATGCAACGGTAATTAAGAAAATATTTTTTTAATTTGTGCAATAGTTAAGATTTTAGGTCCAAAATATGGTTTGGCCGCCCCCCCCCCACCAGACCCCCCTCAGGACCCCCACCCCCCACCCTGTACCTATTCCCAAGCAATGATGATGGCATTTTGTGGGTGTGTGTGCCCCGTAGGGGCACACGCACACAGAACGCCATCGTTCAGGGGGCAAAAAAAAACTCGCCCGCATTTGTTAGGTTAAGTTAGTTTAGTTGACATTAGAAGATGACAATTGTAGTGATGATTGTAGTAGTGATGATGGTGGTAATATTAGTGATGATGGTAGTAGTAGTGATGATGGTGACAATTGTAGTGATGATGATAGTAGTAATAATGGTGGTAATATTAGTGATGATGGTAACCCTTCGCTGAGTTGGGTATGCCATTTTGATTTTGGGCGAAACACGTCTACTTTATCAACTCTGCGTAAGCAGAGTGGTATCGCCCCCCGTATAGTGGTACATGCCGGCCGAAATGTCTGTCTGTCTGTCTGTCTGTCCGATAACTTCTCCTAGACCGTTCGACGGATTTTCACCAAACTTCACACGAACATTCGGTGCGTGAATGCGACGGTAATTTAAAAAAAACCGCATCAGTTTATAGAATCATTGATAGGGAAGGGTCGAATGGGGCTAGGACAGGTGGCTTGAGCAGGGCAGCCTTGACATGGCGGAAAGCTTCATCGTGGTCAGCGGTCCACATTAACGACCTCTTCGGGCTCATCTGGGGGCCCAGGGGCTGAGCGGCAGTGGCGATGTCGGGGGTGAACTCCGCCAGCTGGTTCACCAAACCCATGAATGAGCGAAGGTCGGTGATGTTGGCTGGCGTCGGGAAGTCCTTGATTGCTCCGACTTTGCCAGGGTCAGCCGAGATGCCCTCACCTGAGAGCGTGTACCCACAGAAGTTCACACTGGGTGTGGCGACCACAAACCTTTCCTTATTAAGTGTGATCCCACTGTCGCGGCACCGTATGAGCACTTCGTGGATACGCTGAAGGTGTGTGATGAAGTCCTCGTCGTAGAGTAGCACGTCGTCGACAACTTTGGAACAAATTTTGCACCCCTTGGAGGGCCCTATCACCGCGGAGGCAGAAGGCATCACCTGTTGCTGCAAAACCCATTGGACCTCTACAGTGTTGGAAACAGCCATAAGGTATGATGAAAGTTGTGAGATGCTGGTCCTTCTCCGCAAGTTCCATCTGCCAATAGCCACTCAGGGCGCCTGCCGTTGTGAAGAATTTTGCCTGCGGGGTCACACTGCGGATCGCTTCGAAAGGCGTCGGTGAGGGGTGGGCTGGGCGGGAAACTTAGCAGTTGAGCTCGGTTAGGTCTACGGTGAGGCGAATTTCGGCATTGGTCTTGGCGACGACGACGAGGGGGTGGCACCACTCCATAGGCTCATTGCCGGCCAGTTTGATGATAACTTATGCCACTAGCGAGTCCAGCTCCTGCTTGACTTTGTCCCTGAAAGCAAAGGGGATCTGCCGCGGGGTGTGGATGGCAAAAGGCACGGCATCATCCTTGAGGTGGATTCGCATTGGGGGACCCTTCATAGGCTTGAGTGGAGGTGTCTTGAGATCCTCCTTGGAGACCAGCACGTCCTTGAACTCTTGAAGAAAGAACTCCTGGCTTGTGCAGGTGACGTGGTGGCTGTGAAGGGTAGCTCCTTACACCTGTTGATGTGTTTAACCTGTAGAATTGGCTTGGGGAATTCCGCTGAGATGATGGCCAATTCTTGACAGTGGCATTTGGTCATAAGCGGCGTCTGGACACCCTCGCGGACTTGGATTGTGGCTGAACAGGAACGTTTGCTGATGGTGAGTTTTGCATGAAACATCCCCAAAGCAGGAGCCATTGCAGAGCCATCCACGTTGAGCGTCGTTGTCGGAGGCGGAGGTCGTAGGCTGCTGATGGGGATTCGAAGTATGTCGAGGTGTCTTCGGCCAATCACTGTGATGTCTGCACCTGTGCCTGGGAGCATGTGGAGTTTTGTGGTGGTGCCGCTGTAGGTGAGACTCACGGATGTCAGTGTGGGTGCCTGAACAGGTGATCCCACATGTCGGCAACTTGTGGTCTTCTTTGCTGTAGACTTGTTGTGGGAGGAAGCGTCGTTGTCCTGTGTGGAATTGTCCTGACTAGCGGGCTTCTTTGAAGATTTGCAGCATTTGTCGTAGTTGCCCATATGGCTGCAGCGACACACTGGGCGTTGGTAGCAGGGCAAGCAGGAGTCCTAGGCTTATGACTATGACGGCCGCAGTTGGTGCAGGTGTAGTCGTGAGCCGGGCACTTGTGCTTGTTGTGCCGGCGAGCACAGCGCTGGCAGGTGGCATGCGACGTCAAGGACTGTTGCGATGTGGAGAACTTGTCGCGTTGCTTACCTTGCTTGTTTTGCTTGTACGCTGACACAGCGTTTACCTAGGATGGTGGGGCACGTATGGCTGATGTAGCGCTTCTAGTGGCCTCGTATGCACGGCAAGTGTTGACGATATCCTGTAATGAGGGGGTGGCATCGAGGGAAAGCAGCTTCTGTACAAGTTCTTCGTTGTGTATGCCCATCAGGATGACCATCTTGACTTGGGTCTCCTTGCAGGCTGGAGAGTTTCCTGGGCAGACGTCAATATCTTTGGCGATGTGGCAGAGGTGGACGTAGAAGTTGTTGAAGGACTCGCCCTGTTTTTGCTTGCAGCTGAACAGGTCCCTGCGACGGAGAGCTTCATTGCGAGAATTCTTGATGTGCTCCTGTAGTGCATCTAGGCCTTCGTCTACGGTCGTGTCGGTGTCAGGGAGTATGCTTAAAGTGTGCTCCAAAAGCCGCTCTGTCTCCAGGGTTAAGCACATCCGCATCTGGATCAATTGTTTCTCCCTCGGTATTTTAGATAAGTCCACCATAATAGAGTAATCATCCCATTGACGCCTCCATCCTCTGAAAACCTGGAAGGTGGCATCAGCACGAAGGGGTGGCGGGTTCTGGGTGAAAGCCTTCTGTGGTGTTGGTGGAGCTGTAAGGGTGGAGGATGTGGTGAAATGGGTTGTTGTCCCCGGTGAGACGGGTGAAGGTGGGGCGGCAGGTGGGGTAATTTGGGCCAGAGCCTTAACAAGGGCGGAGAGCTTGGCATCGTCCATCTGTCTCCTATGGTCCTCCTGCATGTGTCGTCTGGTTTCCTCCTCCTGTCTTCGGTGTTCCTCTTCCCGTCTTCTGCGGTCCTCCTCCTGTCTTCTGCGGTCCTCCTACAGAGTGAGTGAGTGTGGTAGGTCTGGCAACACCGTGCTGATGTGGCAGAGCCGCACGGCTGCCCGTGTGTTTGTGCCGTGCCCGCTTGAGGGGTGAGGGGCACTGAGGGCTCAGTCTGGCTAGAGCCGTTGGAGGGGGAGGGTGTGACGCTCCTCGCTCTTGACCAGCTATGTTCGGCGACTATAACCCTCACAGCGAGTCGGGAATGGGCACAAATGACATGATACATATAATAATGGCACTGCACTACACTCTTAAGCACTTCACTGCACGATAAGGCACTGCACTGCACAATAATAAATCCACAGTGGGAGGTGGTGAAAGATGGCTGGGGTATCCGGTCTTCTCTCGTATCTCCTGGCTATGTAATATCACACTGCGCCATGTAGAGTTGTCATGTAGGGTTACAGCAACCTAGATAATCCTTACTTGTACAAGGATGTGGAATAAAAGTCCAGAGGTAAGTTTGTAGGTACTTATTAGCCAAAGGAAACAGAGAGCAGGGGGCACTTGTGAGCAAGCGTGCCGACCGTTATATACTGAGGAATGCTAGGCAACGTTGCCAGATGTATTTGGTGCAACGTTGCCGCTACTTAAGAAATACGATACATATCATGGCACCTGAAACAATGGTTGTCTTACACTAAAAGTAGGCCTACATGTGTGTATGTTGCAATAGATTAAGGCATGTGTACATTCTGTATATGTGTTATGTGTGCACTTTACCTATATCAACAGTGTGTATGCCGTGTGTAAAAGTAGTGCGTTTATGTGTAGCATGTATGTAATGTGTGTATATAACGTGTGTGTGTGTATAGCATGTATGTAAAGTGTGTGTGTCGTGTGTACTGTATATTACATGTGTGTGTGTGTATATAAAACCAGTGTGTGTGTTGTGTGTGTATGTAGCGTGTATGTGTAGTGTGTAGCCTATATCTAATGTGTATATATCGTGTGTGGAGCTGAATTGGGTAGTGGTTATGTTAATATGTTCAAGAATTGATATGGTAATTATATTCACGGGGTGTGTATTGATCCTTGAGTGTAGCCCTGGTTCCATAGGGGTAGCTTTATCTATTCATTCATTATATATAAATATATGTATCTATTCATTTGTTTATCAATTTGTTTAAGTAGAAATATGGAGCAAGACAAATAAAGACCGAGAAAAACCGATAGACCGATTGGTTGATGGCTGAGAGAGAGAGAGAGAGAGAGAGAGAGAGAGAGAGAGAGAGAGAGAGAGAGAGAGAGAGAGAGAGAGAGAGAGAGAGAGAGAGAGAGAGAGAGAGAGAGAGAGAGAGAGAGAGAGAGAGAGAGAGAGAGAGAGAGAGAGAGGAAATATTATAGATACAGTGACACAAATTGAAATGATTATAGGAAAAAAAGTACAAAGGAAACCAAGCAACAATAGTTAAATCGATCCATGAGAGGCTGCTTGTAACTGAAACTACCTTTGTGAAAACAGATAGTAACGGTAGCACAGTAAATTGTGGTACTATACGTTTGTAAACTAAGTTAATCGGGGGATAAGAGCGAGATACTTGTCTTGTCGAGTTTGAAAGTTACAACAGTACTACACTCAATGACATTACTATACTCGTTTTCATTTCATCTGGCGGTAAACTGAATCCCTTAAAATCTGATTTATCAATAACTAACCGAAAAATAAGAAACTTCTATGTCTCTGCATCATGTTCAGACCAAGTTCGCCCAAAATCAAAAGGGCATACCCAACTCTGCGATCGGTCACCATCATCACAATTAGTCACTATCATCATTAATGTCATAAGCACTACAGGTCTCCCTCACTATCCGATACCCTGATTTACAAAATTATTATAGGTTTTTAGGTGTTTGTGTTTGGATTTCGGCTGGTCCGAGAACGCCTCCCTATTTACTCCATTCATTTTAGGGTTTGCTATATGATTTTTCTATTAACCCGGGAGCTGCGGGGAGACTCTTAAGAGTTCCCCCGGCGCACTGCGGGAAGACTCTTAAGAGTCAGAGAAAATAAAAATCAACTTTTGACATCGAAAAAAAAATATTTTTTTATATTTTTTTTTTTATTTTTTTTTTTTTTTGGCCCCTGGGCCATGCAAAATCTCAGTCCTCTACCTCCCCTCCTTCCCCACTTTCCTCCTCTCCTTCAGTTATCACCTATTTTCTCTGTTATTCCCTTATTCTGAGGTATATTTTCGTGCTAACATTAGAAATCCGATTGGAGGGTGTGGTCATCACTGATAGCAAGCGAGTGCAAGAGAGAGAGAGAGAGTATCGATCGACTGTGTCTCAGTGGCCTTGGGGGAAATTGGCGGGAAAGCAGATTGCCTCACCCATACATTATACAACTCGCGGGCTATATCTCCGAATCTGACCATCCAAACGCTGTTTTCACTCGTTTTATTGTTGTTTCAGGTTAATACCTTTATAATCAACCCATAATAGGCGCATATGGATAAATATTAATGCTATTAATGGCACAATGAATATTTTAGTGACGGAAACACCTCAAATACGTCAGCACAGGGGGACGTTTCCAATTACCCCCATGCGCACTTCAGAGGTTAAAGATCGGGTTTTCAGGAACGTAACCCAATCGTAAATCGAGGGAGACCTGTACTACTATTATAATCATCACTAATACTCTCACCATTATCACTACTATTCTCATCATAACTACTACTCTCATCATCACTACAACTTTCACCATCATCACTACTACTTACCAATATTACTAATACTGTCAACATTATCGTACAATCATCATTACCACTGTCACCATCATCAATACTATTATGACCCATCATCACTACTACTAGTACTGTCACCATCATATCTACTACTGTTATCATCATTACTACCATCATCATCACTACTGTCATCATTATCACTAAATCTACAACAATCATTACTGCTATTATCAACTCCGCGTAAGCAGAGTGGTATCGCCCCCCGTATAGTGGTACATGCCGGCCGAAATGTCTGTCTGTCTGTCTGTCCGTCCGATGACTCCTCCTAGACCGTTTGACGGATTTTCACCAAACTTTACACGAACATTCGCTGCGTGAATGCAACGGTAATTAAGAAAATATTTTTATAATTTGTGCAATAGTTATGATTTTAGGTCCAAAATATGGTTTTGCCCCCCCCCCACCAGACCCCCCTCAGGACCCTCACCCCCCACCCTGTACCTATTCCCAAGCAATGATGATGGCATTCTGTGGGTGGGCACACGCACACAGAACGCCATCGTTCAGGGGGCAAAAAAAAACTCGCCCGCATTTGTTAGGTTAAGTTAGTTTAGTTGACATTAGAATATGACAATTGTAGTGATGATAGTAGTGATGATGGTGGTAATATTAGTGATGATGGTAGTAGTAGTGATGATGGTGACAATTGTAGTGATGATGATAGTAGTAGTAATAATGGTGGTAATATTAGTGATGATGGTAACCCTTCGCTGAGTTGGGTATGCCATTTTGATTTTGGGCGAAACACGTCTACTTTATCAACTCTGCGTAAGCAGAGTGGTATCGCCCCCCGTATAGTGGTACATGCCGGCCGAAATGTCTGTCTGTCTGTCTGTCTGTCCGATAACTTCTCCTAGACCGTTCGACGGATTTTCACCAAACTTCACACGAACATTCGGTGCGTGAATGCGACGGTAATTTAAAAAAAAACGCATCAGTTTGTAGAATCATTGATAGGGAAGGGTCGAATGGGGCTAGGACAGGTGGCTTGAGCAGGGCAGCCTTGACATGGCGGAAAGCTTCATCGTGGTCAGCGGTCCACATTAACGACCTCTTCGGGCTCATCTGGGGGCCCAGGGGCTGAGCGGCAGTGGCGATGTCGGGGGTGAACTCCGCCAGCTGGTTCACCAAACCCATGAATGAGCGAAGGTCGGTGATGTTGGCTGGCGTCGGGAAGTCCTTGATTGCTCCGACTTTGCCAGGGTCAGCCGAGATGCCCTCACCTGAGAGCGTGTACCCACAGAAGTTCACACTGGGTGTGGCGACCACAAACCTTTCCTTATTAAGTGTGATCCCACTGTCACGGCACCGTATGAGCACTTCGTGGATACGCTGAAGGTGTGTGATGAAGTCCTCGTCGTAGAGTAGCACATCGTCGACAACTTTGGAACAAATTTTGCACCCCTTGGAGGGCCCTATCACCGCGGAGGCAGAAGGCATCACCTGTTGCTGCAAAACCCATTGGACCTCTACAGTGTTGGAAACAGCCATAAGGTATGATGAAAGTTGTGAGATGCTGGTCCTTCTCCGCAAGTTCCATCTGCCAATAGCCACTCAGGGCGCCTGCCGTTGTGAAGAATTTTGCCTGCGGGGTCACACTGCGGATCGCTTCGAAAGGCGTCGGTGAGGGGTGGGCTGGGCGGGAAACTTAGCAATTGAGCTCGGTTAGGTCTACGGTGAGGCGAACTTCGGCATTGGTCTTGGCGACGACGACGAGGGGGTGGCACCACTCCATAGGCTCATTGCCGGCCAGTTTGATGATAACTTATGCCACTAGCGAGTTCAGCTCCTGCTTGACTTTGTCCCTGAAAGCAAAGGGGATCTGCCGCGGGGTGTGGATGGCAAAAGGCACGGCATCATCCTTGAGGTGGATTCGCATTGGGGGACCCTTCATAGGCTTGAGTGGAGGTGTCTTGAGATCCTCCTTGGAGACCAGCACGTCCTTGAACTCTTGAAGAAAGAACTCCTGGCTTGTGCAGGTGACGTGGTGGCTGTGAAGGGTAGCTCCTTACACCTGTTGATGTATTTAACCTGTAGAATTGGCTTGGGGAATTCCGCTGAGATGATGGCCAATTCTTGACAGGGGCATTTGGTCATAAGCGGCGTCTGGACACCCTCGCGGACTTGGATTGTGGCTGAACAGGAACGTTTGCTGATGGTGAGTTTTGCATGAAACATCCCCAAAGCAGGAGCCATTGCAGAGCCATCCACGTTGAGCGTCGTTGTCGGAGGCGGAGGTCGTAGGCTGCTGATGGGGATTCGAAGTATGTCGAGGTGTCTTCGGCCAATCACTGTGATGTCTGCACCTGTGCCTGGGAGCATGTGGAGTTTTGTGGTAGGTGAGACTCACGGATGTCAGTGTGGGTGCCTGAACAGGTGATCCCACATGTCGGCAACTTGTGGTCTTCTTTGCTGTAGACTTGTTGTGGGAGGAAGCGTCGTTGTCCTGTGTGGAATTGTCCTGACTAGCGGGCTTCTTTGAAGATTTGCAGCATTTGTCGTAGTTGCCCATATGGCTGCAGCGACACACTGGGCGTTGGTAGCAGGGCAAGCAGGAGTCCTAGGCTTATGACTATGACGGCCGCAGTTGGTGCAGGTGTAGTCATGAGCCGGGCACTTGTGCTTGTTGTGCCGGCGAGCACAGCGCTGGCAGGTGGCATGCGACGTCAAGGACTGTTGCGATGTGGAGAACTTGTCGCGTTGCTTACCTTGCTTGTTTTGCTTGTACGCTGACACAGCGTTTACCTAGGATGGTGGGGCACGTATGGCTGATGTAGCGCTTCTAGTGGCCTCGTATGCACGGCAAGTGTTGACGATATCCTGTAATGAGGGGGTGGCGTCGAGGGAAAGCAGCTTCTGTACAAGTTCTTCGTTGTGTATGCCCATCAGGATGACCATCTTGAGTTGGGTCTCCTTGCAGGCTGGAGAGTTCCCTGGGCAGACGTCAATTTCTTTGGCGATGTGGCAGAGGTGGACGTAGAAGTTGTTGAAGGACTCGCCCTGTTTTTGCTTGCAGCTGAACAGGTCCCTGCGACGGAGAGCTTCATTGCGAGAATTCTTGATGTGCTCCTGTAGTGCATCTAGGCCTTCGTCTACGGTCTTGTCGGTGTCAGGGAGTATGCTTAAAGTGTGCTCCAAAAGCCGCTGTGTCTCCAGGGTTAAGCACATCCGCATCTGGATCAATTGTTTCTCCCTCGGTATTTTAGATAAGTTCACCATAATAGAGTAATCATCCCATTGACGCCTCCATCCTCTGAAAACCTGGAAGGTGGCATCAGCACGAAGGGGTGGCGGGTTCTGGGTGAAAGCCTTCTGTGGTGTTGGTGGAGCTGTAAGGGTGGAGGATGTGGTGAAATGGGTTGTTGTCCCCGGTGAGACGGGTGAAGGTGGGGCGGCAGGTGGGGTAATTTGGGCCAGAGCCTTAACAAGGGCGGAGAGCTTGGCATCGTCCATCTGTCTCCTATGGTCCTCCTGCATGTGTCGTCTGGTTTCCTCCTCCTGTCTTCGGTGTTCCTCTTCCCGTCTTCTGCGGTCCTCCTCCTGTCTTCTGCGGTCCTCCTACTGTCTTCTGGTGAAGTCGTCCCGTTGTCTGCATTGCTCCATATACTGTATGAGCTGAAGGAGGTCTGCACTTGTGGCAGGTTGTAGGCTCGCAGGCTGTGGTGAAATGGGGGGCATTCCCCTATGGTGGAGTGGAGGTAAAGTGGGGGGAGGGTGGGGAGGTGGAGTGAAGTTAAGGGTGAGAGGAGGATGAGGGAGTAGAGTGAAATTAACTGACTGGTACCCCTGACCAGCATCTCCAACAGTATCCCCATCATTATCTCCACCATTAGCTCCACCAGTTTCTCCATCCCCAGTATGGTCTTGTGGGGTGTCTATGGGCTTCCCATAAAGCTGCCTGTCTCCCTCCATGCTTGGTTGATAGTTGCAACTCTGTAGTCGTGCAGGAACGATGAAAATGTGCAGTACAACTGGAATACTTTATTTTAAAGTGCAATAAATTATCTGTGCTAGTGAGTGAGTGAGTGTGGTAGGTCTGGCAACACCGTGCTGATGTGGCAGAGCCGCACGGCTGCCCGTGTGTTTGTGCCGTGCCCGCTTGAGGGGTGAGGGGCACTGAGGGCTCAGTCTGGCTAGAGCCGTTGGAGGGGGAGGGTGTGACGCTCCTCGCTCTTGACCAGCTATGTTCGGCGACTATAACCCTCACAGCGAGTCGGGAATGGGCACAAATGACATGATACATATAATAATGGCACTGCACTACACTCTTAAGCACTTCACTGCACGATAAGGCACTGCACTGCACAATAATAAATCCACAGTGGGAGGTGGTGAAAGATGGCTGGGGTATCCGGTCTTCTCTCGTATCTCCTGGCTATGTAATATCACACTGCGCCATGTAGAGTTGTCATGTAGGGTTACAGCAACCTAGATAATCCTTACTTGTACAAGGATGTGGAATAAAAGTCCAGAGGTAAGTTTGTAGGTACTTATTAGCCAAAGGAAACAGAGAGCAGGGGGCACTTGTGAGCAAGCGTGCCGACCGTTATATACTGAGGAATGCTAGGCAACGTTGCCAGATGTATTTGGTGCAACGTTGCCGCTACTTAAGAAATACGATACATATCATGGCACCTGAAACAATGGTTGTCTTACACTAAAAGTAGGCCTACATGTGTGTATGTTGCAATAGATTAAGGCATGTGTACATTCTGTATATGTGTTATGTGTGCACTTAACCTATATCAACAGTGTGTATGTCGTGTGTATAAGTAGTGCGTTTATGTGTAGCGTGTATGTAATGTGTGTATATAACGTGTGTGTGTGTGTGTGTATAGCATGTATGTAAAGTGTGTATGTCGTGTGTACTGTATATTACATGTGTGTGTGTGTATATAAAACCAGTGTGTGTGTTGTGTGTGTATGTAGCGTGTATGTGTAGTGTGTAGCCTATATCTAATGTGTATATATCGTGTGTGGAGCTGAATTGGGTAGTGGTTATGTTAATATGTTCAAGAATTGATATGGTAATTATATTCACGGGGTGTGTATTGATCCTTGAGTGTAGCCCTGGTTCCATAGGGGTAGCTTTATCTATTCATTCATTATATATAAATATATGTATCTATTCATTTGTTTATCAATTTGTTTAAGTAGAAATATGGAGCAAGACAAATAAAGACCGAAAAAAACCGATAGACCGATTGGTTGATGGCTGATAGTTGAGAGAGAGAGAGAGAGAGAGAGAGAGAGAGAGAGAGAGAGAGAGAGAGAGAGAGAGAGAGAGAGAGAGAGAGAGAGAGAGAGAGAGAGAGAGAGAGAGAGAGAGAGAGAGAGAGAGAGAGAGAGAGAGAGAGAGAGAGAGAGAGAGAGAGGAAATATTATAGATACAGTGACACAAATTGAAATGATTATAGGACAAAAAGTACAAAGGAAACCAAGCAACAATAGTTAAATCGATCCATGAGAGGCTGCTTGTAACTGAAACTACCTTTGTGAAAACAGATAGTAACGGTAGCACAGTAAATTGTGGTACTATACGTTTGAAAACTAAGTTAATCGGGGGATAAGAGCGAGATACTTGTCTTGTCGAGTTTGAAAGTTACAACAGTACTACACTCAATGACATTACTATACTCGTTTTCATTTCATCTGGCGGTAAACTGAATCCCTTAAAAACTGATTTATCAATAACTAACGGAAAAATAAGAAACTTCTATGTCTCTGCATCATGTTCAGACCAAGTTCGCCCAAAATCAAAAGGGCATACCCAACTCTGCGATCGGTCACCATCATCACAATTAGTCACTATCATCATTAATATCATAAGCACTACAGGTCTCCCTCACTATCCGATGCCCTGATTTACAAAATTATTATAGGTTTTTAGGTGTTTGTGTTTGGATTTCGGCTGGTCCGAGAACGCCTCCCTATTTACCCCATTCATTTTAGGGTTTGCTATATGATTTTTCTATTAAAGATCGGGTTTTCAGGAACGTAACCCAATCGTAAATCGAGGGAGACCTGTACTACTATTATAATCATCACTAATACTCTCACCATTATCACTACTATTCTCATCATAACTACTACTCTCATCATCACTACAACTTTCACCATCATCACTACTACTTACCAATATTACTAATACTGTCAACATTATCGTACAATCATCATTACCACTGTCACCATCATCAATACTATTATGACCCATCATCACTACTACTAGTACTGTCACCATCATATCTACTACTGTTATCATCATTACTACCATCATCATCACTACTGTCATCATTATCACTAAATCTACAACAATCATTACTGCTATTATCAACTCCGCGTAAGCAGAGTGGTATCGCCCCCCGTATAGTGGTACATGCCGGCCGAAATGTCTGTCTGTCTGTCTGTCTGTCCGTCCGATGACTCCTCCTAGACCGTTTGACGGATTTTCACCAAACTTTACACGAACATTCGTTGCGTGAATGCAACGGTAATTAAGAAAAGATTTTTTTAATTTGTGCAATAGTTATGATTTTAGGTCCAAAATATGGTTTTGCCCCCCCCCCCCCCCCCCACCAGACCCCCCTCAGGACCCTCACCCCCCACCCTGTACCTATTCCCAAGCAATGATGATGGCATTCTGTGGGTGGGCACACGCACACAGAACGCCATCGTTCAGGGGGCAAAAAAAACTCGCCCGCATTTGTTAGGTTAAGTTAGTTTAGTTGACATTAGAATATGACAATTGTAGTGATGATAGTAGTAGTGATGATGGTGGTAATATTAGTGATGATGGTAGTAGTAGTGATGATGGTGACAATTGTAGTGATGATGATAGTAGTAGTAATAATGGTGGTAATATTAGTGATGATGGTAACCCTTCGCTGAGTTGGGTATGCCGTTTTGATTTTGGGCGAAACACCTCTACTTTATCAACTCTGCGTAAGCAGAGTGGTATCGCCCCCCGTATAGTGGTACATGCCGGCCGAAATGTCTGTCTGTCTGTCTGTCTGTCCGATAACTTCTCCTAGACCGTTCGACGGATTTTCACCAAACTCACACGAACATTCGGTGCGTGAATGCGACGGTAATTTAAAAACAAAATTGAATTTGTTCAATAGTTATGATTTTAGGTCCAAAATATAGTTTTCCCCCCCCCCCCCCCTCTCGGCCCTCAACCAGCCCCCTCAGGATCCCCACCCCGTACCTATTCCTAAGCAATGATGATGGTGTTCTGTGTGTGTGTGCCCCGTAGGGGCACACTCACACAGAACGCCATCGTTCAGAGGGCGAAAAAAAGCTCGCCCATATTTGTTAGGTTAAGTTAGTTTAGTTGACATTAGAAGGTGACAATTGTAGTGATGATGATAGTAGTAGTGATGACCATGGTAATATTATTGACGATGGTAGTATTAGTGATGATGGTGACAATTGTGGTGATGATGATAGTAGGAATAGGCTAATGGTGGTAATATTAGTGATCATGGTAACCCTTCGCAGAGTTAGGTATGCCGTTTTGATTGATATTGGAAGAAACGGCACGTCTATTTTATCAACTCTGCGTAAGCAGAGTGGTATCGCCCCCCGTATAGTGGTACATGCCGGCCGAAATGTCTGTCTGTCTGTCTGGAAACTCCTCCTAGACCATTCGACGGATTTTCACCAAACTTCACACGAACATTCGGTGCGTGAATGCGACGGTAATTAATAAAAACATATTTGAATTTGTGCAATCATTTTGATTTTAGGTAAAAAAATGGTTCCCCCCCCCCCCCCCTCAGCCCCCAAACTTAGCTCGGCGCTCCACCAGCACCTCCCTCCCCAAGCAGCAATGATGATGGCGTTCTGGGGGAGAAAACAACTCGCCCCGCATTTGATAGGTTAATTAAGTGAGTTTAGTTGACATTAGAAGCGATGGTAGTAATAGTAGGTGACCCATCGCAGAGTTGGGTATGCCGTTTTGATTTTGTGGAAAACGGCACGTTTACTTTTATCAAAATAAAAACGGCATACCCAACTCTGCGATCGGTCACCATCATCACTACTAGTCACTATCATCATTAATATCATAAGCACTACTACTATTATAATCATCACTACTACTCTCACCATTATCACTACTATTCTCATCATAACTACTACTCTCATCATCACTACTACTTACCAATATTACTAATAGTCAACATTATCTTACAATAATCATTAATACTGTCACCATCATCAATACTATTATGACCATCATCACTACTACTAGTACTGTCACAATCATATCTACTACTGTTATCTCATTACTACCATCATCATCACTACTGTCATCATTACCACTAAATCTACAACAATCATTACTGCTATTATTACAAACATCACTACTATATTATACAGTATCCTCACTATTACTACCATTACTTCTAATGTCAACTAAACTAACTTAAACTAACAAATGCGGGGCACATTTTTCTCACCCCCCTGAACTATGGCGTTCTGTGTCAGTTTTTTTGTTTAGATAAAAAAAAAAAAAAAAAAATAGAAGGTCCCACCCCTTTCCCATTCTTAAGTAAGCCATTTTAGATTTACAGAAGAGTGACCATTACTTGCATTACTGCATGTCCACAAACATTTCAGTAACCTAAAATCATAACTATTGCACAAATTCATTTTTTTTGTTTTTAATTACCGTCGCATTCACGCACCGAATGTTACATATATATATATATACATATACACACATATATACACATATACACATACATACATACATACATATATATACAGTATATATATACATATATATATATATACATACTGTACAGTGCACACACATGCACATACATACATACATACATATTTTTTTTTTTTTTTTCATATCACCCCAGCCCTCTGTAGATAAAGGTCAAGCCTTCCCTTGAAAGCGTTTATTGTGTCGCTCACCACCACTCTCGCTGGTAGTTTATTCCACTCTGTCGCCACACTGTAGAGAGAGAGAGAGAAAAAAAGAGAGAGAGAGAGAGAGAGACCGAGCTTGTCTGACCCCTTCCTTCCCCACTAACACTCAGAAATATATGTTTTTGTTTTAAATTATAATAATAATATAAAAATAAAATTAAAATGAAGGGGGTAGCCAGTTCTAACCCATGTACACTCGGATGCCACTGAGTTAAAAGGGATTCAGCTAGATGGCGTGTAACATTGTCAGTGACTACGTATAGAATGGAGACATTTTCTGAATTAATGAAATGGTCAGCCGCTTCAGAGTGGTCCCGAATAGCCTAATACAACGGTTTTGAGAGTGGCAAACCATTTAATTAATTCAGAAAATGTCTCCATTATATACACAGTCATTGGCGATGTTACACGCCATCTAGCTGAGTCCCTTTTAACGCAAGTGTCATAAACCCGCCCTGGGTACTCAAGACTCCTTCATTCCACTACTATGGTTTTAATGGTATGTTATTATGATTTATATAATTTTCTCTCTTAGTTTGCATGTATTCGTATGTCAATTAATTAGGTTTGTTAGGTTAAGTCCCAGTATCAGTTACTAACATTATTCGTATGTCAATTAATTAGGTTTGTTAGGTTAAGTCCCAGTATCAGTTACTAACATTATTCGTATGTCAATTAATTAGGTTTGTTAGGTTAAGTCCCAGTATCAGTTACTAACATTATTCGTATGTCAATTAATTAGGTTTGTTAGGTTAAGTCCCAGTATCAGTTACTAAAATTATTTTATATTATATCGAATTTAAACTTTATATATTAATAGTTTGTTTTTACTTAATTTTAGGCTTGAAAATGACTCTCTGTATGGGGTTGCCCAATAAAGATGTTCGTCACAGCTTTGGTTTTGCTGCTCATTATTCGCTTACACTTTCCTAAGGACTAGAATATTGCTGATATATATATATTCCTATGTGAGTGAGGGAGACAAAAGGTCGAACTGCCTGTATCGAGTGCCTTCCCCAGATTTGAAAGAGTGACAGGGCCTAAAGCAAGGGACGTTCGAGCCAAAATGCCTAGACACCGGGAATTTGAAGCAATTTAAGTCATAGGAAGAGGGAAAGCATGATTATTGGAGAGAGTTCCAGAGCTCAGCAGTTGAATAGAAGAAAGTCTGAGAATACCGTTTCACTCTTGGGTTGGAGAGTTGCACAGAGTAAGGGTGGGATTGTGTTGCAAGAAAGGTACTACGAACCCTACGTAGAGGATGGGGTATACACTGAGAAAGCTCTGAGGAACATTGATTATTATAGTAGCGATAGAATAGCGAGAGAGATGCAACATTGCGGCAAAGCGAGAGAGAGAGAGATTGCAGAGAGTTGGTGAGTGGGCGGAAGTTAATGATACGAAAGGCTTTCTTTTCTACTTTGTCTAGGAGTGCGGTGTGAGAGGATCTTCCCCACACATGTGAACAATACCCAATACAAGGACACACTGTACCCCTGTACACTTGTACAGAGCAAGAAGCTGTGCAGGGGTAAAGAACCCCGAGGCAGTTGAGGACACCCAGTTTCTGGGAGGCTGCCTTAGCAAAACTTGTAATATTCCAAGTGAGAGATGAAGAAAAAGAGACACCGAGAATATTGAGAGAAGATGAAGGATTGATTTTTGTATTGTTCAATTGTAAGGGAGCTCTGAACGGGTAGTAAGATGAAAAAAACAAAATTTGGAAGCATTAAAAGCAACAAGGTTTTCTCTGCCCCAATTGGAAATAGTAGTTACATCAGAAGGTAAGTGTTGCATGGCTTCATTACGTTTGTCTTTGAGGGATTGCTGGCTGGGGCGTTCTGGAAAACTAATTGAGTAGTGTAAGGTAGAGTCGTCTGCGTATGAATGGATGGTACTGGAGGTACAGTTGAGAAGATCATTTATGAAAATTAGAAAGAAAATGGGAGATAGGACAGAGCCCTGAAGAACACCGGAGTTGATAGATTGAGGAAGTGAGCGATGGCCGTCCACAACCGCAGCTATGGAACAGCCGGAAAAGAAATTAGGGACAAAGGCACAGATGGAGGGATAGAAACCGAAGGAGGGTAGTTTAGAAATTAAAGATTTGTGCCAGACTATATCGAAGGCCTTCGATATGTCTAGTGCAATAGAAAAGGTCTCACGGAAGTATATATATATATATATATATATATATATATTAATAACCAGTAAGCATGATAAGGACATTGAAGACAATAGTTATAATGTCAAAACTACAGAGAATATGACAGAACCACAAAGGAATCTTAAGGATTGTATTATATAAAAAGATAGAGATAAATGTTACAAGAACCGTATAGAGATTATATGAGTTGCTCCTGAGGGTGTGTTGTAGTTTGGAATGTACCGTACCTTATTGGGTGTCTGTCAATGTTACAGTACTACCCTCCTCACTCCCGTCTAAACACACACACACACACACACACAAACACACTTAATCACAAATAACGTACACACACTCTCCATCTCTCTCAATTACTTGGCCATTCTCCCCAACGCAGTATCTCTCTCTCACTCTCTCTCTCTAACTAACCCATCTGTCCCCTACTAACTTCCTAATCCTGCCACGGACATTAGTTCCAGGGCAGTAGTTCCCTTTCCAATGTTCCCTTACCCACTCTAAACCACTGTTTGGACACTTGATCGTCAGTGTTTTGGAGGACAAGCAGCCTATTAGGGTCACTAGACCTGTTGTTGCTTGATTTCCTTTGATTTCCCTTGTACTCCTTTGTACTCTAACACACAGTATGCAAGTTGTTGTCACGCTTTCTTGTAAACGAGATGAATTTCTTGGAATAGTATCTCGAGCAACTGTAACGTGTGTATTATGATGCTATGTTTAGTAAAATATGCCCATGCTGCATATGACAAAAATATTGATATACTGGATGTGACAAATTGCAACTGAATTACCGTATCATAGTATCGATGTTATGTTTAATATAACAGGCCAATATTGCGCATGGCCATGACATTTATATTGTATGCCCAATTGTTATTAAACTATTGTACCACAAACAACTAGTATCCTATATCGAAATTTATATTTGTCTGCCTGTATCCACTCTGTTGGCCGGTAAATATAGGTCATATTAAGGGGAGATTTTCTGTTTTCTAGACCCCCTTTTATCTTGTTTAGCCCTATTACTTTTAAGATGTTAAGACGTTCGCCCAATTACATTGGCAATTTTAAGACTTTTTGACACATTTCTGTCCATTTTAAAACCTTTCGTGCCATTTAGATGTCGACTATTTACTGGCGAGCGATAGCGAGCTTGTAATTTAGGAGGAATCGGCCCTTGGCTGGAACATTTTTCTACCGAAATATTTACAAATTTATCTCGAAGGGGGGTTTGGCGGGTACCAGCATATTATTTGAGCTTGATGGATGTTTAGGAAGCAAACTAAAAAAAAAATTAAGTCATGTCTAGCTCTCTCTCCCTCTCTCTGCTTAACCATTTCAGTATTATGATGCCTTTTCCCCACTGTTTTCTAGCTAACATCACAAAATTTGCCTCAGCTTGCAAAGGCCCTCTAGGAATCGAAGGCGGTACACAGTCTAGCAATCAAACCTCTGGGCTCTCACTATTCCTTCCTAAATTGAAGAAAATCGTCTACAGCAATCCAACATATTCGGAAAAATGAAAGGGTTAAGTTGTCAAAGTTACGCAAAATTACCATCTTCTTTCCCCCCCCAAAAAAAAAAAAGGAAAAGTGGGAATTGGGCCTGAGTAAATGGATAGATAGTAATAGTTTTATCTTTCAACATAGATGAACAATGGGGAAAATAGGTTTTTCCAAGATTTCTAATTAATCACAAACACTATATATTGATGCAAATGAACAAAATACAATAGAAAAACACTGGGAAAAATCGTGGTATAAAAATCAGTATTTTCCATTTGTTTGTTTTGCTCTCACCTTACTCAGGGGACCTTACTGATGTGCGGATAAGTGCTACTTTTCTTATTTTGTCAATTTGATTTTCACTCCCCTATAACATTATCAGAATTATTTTTGTACAGCCAGTCCAGGACACTTTGTTTACATTCTAGCCTCCTTGGAGGCTCCTTCCCGATGTTTAGTAGCCAATCAAAGTGGAGCTTCACCTACAAGAAGTCAGTACATTTGTATTGGTACTTCCCTGTTATCGACAGCCAAAGCTGAATATTGCAGAGTAAACACAATAGACTTTATCCCATCATTTTTGTTGTAGTTTTAATACCCAATCAGCGGGGGTGTGGGGGCGGCAGTCCCCACCCATAACTAGGATAGGTTAGGTTAGGCTAATGTCTTTTCAAAGTTGACTAAATCGAGTAAACTCCTAGATTGTTGGGGTATCTGAATTACAATTAACAATGCAAATGCTAATAAAAAGTGCTTTCCGCACTCTCTAACAATAAAATACACACTTACAAAGCATTAAAATACAAAAAGAAAAGAAATAAACCTAACATAACAGGAGTTGTAGTTATGCAGAATTACCAAAACAAGTAAAACAAATAAAAAATACTTGTAAAAATCTTCCCCGGTGTTAAACAGGATAATTACCAGAGTAACTTCACAATCAAAATAAAATTCCGACTCACCTGTTTATTCTTGGCCATGATGATGAGCACCGCCACGTTGTTAAAGATCCCCCAGAACCCGATCAGGAACAGACACACCCCCGACACTATGCGCTCTCCTTCACTCAGGATCATATTAGTTGCTTGGACGGTGGCGGTCAAGTTCTCGCCCACTCCACCACTCAGATCTCTACCGAATCCACCTCCACCACTAGTATATCCTCCACCTCCCCCTCCACCCTCATAATATCCAGGAGGGGTGGAAGAGACGTAACCCACGTGGGCCATATTTTCTGTCACGTTTATTGGGCTTGTTCTTCTAACACAAATTCGGGTCTTCTGTACAGGACTAATTTCAATGCCATATTAATTTTATTGTATATGTCTATTTATTTAGTATTTATTCAGTTAGATGTTTTCGGTATTGCTGATACAAAACATATTCGTAATTTTCTCATACATTATTCATTTGCATTGGGAGTTTTTTATTTGCTTTTATAAACCAAATTCGTGTTTTTCCCATCTATTATTCAGTTTTATTTTCAATCAAGTGTTTTCGACTTACTCCTACAAAACTAGTTCGTGTTTCTAATCCATTCTTAATTGTCTTCAGTCAAGATTTTTTTTCAATTTGCTCTTACAAACCAAATTCGTGTTTTCTCATCCATTATTCACTATCTTCTATCAAATGTTTTCGGGTTCCTCCTACAAAATAAATTCATATGGTCCATATATTATTGTATTTCCATTTCATTTTCGGTCAGGTATTTGTTAAGTTACTTTTAACACAACGAATACACGTCTCCCATATATTGCTACTTTCATTACATTCCCAGTCCAGTCTGTTCTAACTTGCTCCTACACAACTAATGCAAGTCTCCCATGCATTGCTAGTTTCATTACATTTTCTATCAGGTATTATTGAACTTGCTCTTACTAAACCAATGCAAGTCTCCCATATTGCTATTGTCAGTGTCAATGCATTATGTATGAAACTTCAGCTGCACAGACCTCTACTCGATATAGATGATAATCAAAACTATTCCAACTGTCTTGATAAACTACCCAGATCAAGAAAACGCTTGGCTTACAATATACGTTTGGCATTAATGATATCACCAAACAAATAATTTCCCCTGTATGCAATTCCCAGACTAATAATTACTCATTTCTGTACATCCCAAACTGATTACCACTTTATGCACTTCCCAGAGTAGTAATTACTCCTTTATGCACTTCCCAGACTAATAATTACCCCTTTATGCACTTCCCAGGCTAATAATTACCCCTATAGGCACTTCCCAAGCAAATACTAACCTTTTTATGCACTTCTCAAACATATAATTAACCCTTTCTACACTTAGTTTAACCCTTTGTAGATCATGAAGCCATTTGGCAGTATATTCTGGCTATCATTAGACGGTTGTATATAGCTTAGAAAGGATTTAAGGGAATTTAATGGGTAAAGACTCTCAATTAACCCTCTGATTTCCACATACCCTTTCTAATCTAAATAACATCGCCAAATAATAGCCCGAAAACAAAAAAGAAATGCACAATCGAATCTTGAAAGGTTTAAGTAAAGAGCGATTTCCTCTTAACAACCGCATCACTTAACTAGAGTCTGAGAACAAACAATATAGCTGGGGGAAATACGATCTCCTTATTCAATTATTACGAACATTTTAAAGCAAAATATATTGATAGTGAAAACGTACCATTCATATATTGCGGAGATATAGTAGTTTCATCATTTCCCATGATAATCGAGGAGTCCGCTGCCAAGGGGATACATTGTCTTCAAGGTGTAACAAGCAAATAGACTAACTAGGTATGCGCTAGTTTGCCGGGACTATTTCAGGGACTATTTCAGTGTTTACTAAGCGCATGTTTTAAATAAGGCTCGGGTAAATTGGTCTATAGCGTCCTTTCACTTCCATAGATCGAGAAATAGTCGCTTCAATGCCCCTCGATCAAGCCATGCAGCAAGGCACGTGCGTCAAGGCTGGGTGGAGCAGCGCAACCTCCCCCTCCTCTCTTCCCAGCAACACTGAGCTCCGCCAGACTGGTTTCGCCCTTTAAATACCCGTGAATGTGTGTGCCCGTGACCTACTCAAGCTTTACTGTGGTGTTCCAGACGGATTCTTTCAACTTATACTGGTTACCATTAGATGATTTTAGTAATTCTTACAGTATAGAGCACGTAACACCCGTTTTGCAACTCAATCCCACCCCTACTTTTTGCAACTCTCCAACCCTAGAGTGAAATGTTATTCTCAATCTCTCTTCTATTCAACAGCTGAGCTCTGGAACTCTCTCCCAGAATCAGTCTTTCCCTTTTCCTATGACTTAAATTCCTTCAAACTCCGTGTGTCCAGGCATTTTGGCTCGAACGTCCCTTGATTTTGGCCATGTCACTCTTTCAACTCTGGAGGAGGCACTTGCCACAGACAGTTCTACCTTTTGTCTCCTTCAATCACATAGAAAAACAAATATGATGATGTAGATATGTATTCTATTCTGGTTATCACTAGACTCTTTGATTCAGTTTAGGATAGATCTGTGGTAATATAAGGGAGAATTGAGATACTTTTGATTTCTTCCATGTTCTTCCTAAGCTGAATAAAATCGTTTTATACAATATAACTATAATATATATATAGCATCCTCATATACAATATAACTATAATATATATATAGCGTCCTCATATACAATATAACTATAATATATATATATAGCGTCCTCATATACAATATAACTATAATATATATATAGCATCCTCATATACAATATAACTATAATATATATATAGCATCCTCATATACAATATAACTATAATATATATATAGCATCCTCATATACAATATAACTATAATATATATATAGCGTCCTCATATACAATATAACTATAATATATATATATAGCGTCCTCATATACAATATAACTATAATATATATATAGCGTCCTCATATACAATATAACTATAATATATATATATAGCGTCCTCATATACAATATAACTATAATATATATATAGTGTCCTCATATACAATATAACTATAATATATATATAGCATCCTCATATACAATATAACTATAATATATATATAGCGTCCTCATATACAATATAACTATAATATATATATAGCGTCCTCATATACAATATAACTATAATAAATATAGAGCGTCCTCATATACAATATAACTATAATATATATATATAGCGTCCTCATATACAATATAACTATAATATATATATAGTGTCCTCATATACAATATAACTATAATATATATATATAGCGTCCTCATATACAATATAACTATAGTATACATATAGCGTCCTCATATACAATATAACTATAATATATATATATAGCGTCCTCATATACAATATAACTATAATATATATATAGTGTCCTCATATACAATATAACTATAATATATATATATAGCGTCCTCATATACAATATAACTATAGTATACATATAGCGTCCTCATATACCACAGCGCATTCACTCATAATATTATGGCAGTGTTTGCCTCTTGTCCCTCATGTTCAGCCCCATTCACTCATAATATTATGGCAGTGTTTGCCTGATGTCCCTCATGTTCAGCCCCATTAATTTTGAAATGTTAAGAACGTTCGCCTCATCAGTTTGGCGATTGTACGAACTTTGGCCCCATTTGTTGTCAACATGAAGTCCGTTTGTACCACTTAAGTGTCAATTTAATTTTTGCTGACGAGCGATAGCAAGGGTGGAATTTAGGAGGAACCGCTGGGACATTTTTCTACCGATAAATGTACAAATATATCTCGAAGGGGAAATCTAGGGAGCAAACTACCCCTAGAGCCATTGATTTGATATGACACTGAGTAACCCCCCCCCCCCCCCACCCCCTTCCCGTGTCAGGTTAGGTCAGGTGAAGGTATTGAGGGAGAAGCCTTTACAACGGCACCTCCATGTTCAGAAAAGGTATGGGGGACTCAAAGGGTTATAATTAGGTCGAAGGTATTGATTGTTGGAGATCCTTTGTAAGCCGTAGAAAATCGTACAGTGTTATTAAACAAAACACAAATTTACGTACCGGTATTCGTTTTACAATTATTATTAAAACAAACTCCATATTAGTAAAACAATTAACTTGCCATACTAAGACGTAATATTCCCCTTTATTATGGCCAATTACAGACGATTTCATTATGTTTACAAAGGCTCGGTGGGTGCCAAAAGGTTTACTGCAGATATATTTGACTGCTTTGAGTGTTAGTGTTTTTCTAGGTGGTGTAAAATCGTCTAATGTTGAAAGTTAACAATACAAATGAAAACAAAGGTGCCATATTATTGAGAGGGCTGTAACACTATCTGGTCCGACGTCTTGTGGTTTATTTTATTTAGTTTTATCAGTATTGAGGATTTTGGTTGTTTTTGCCATTTTCGAGCAATGTATGTTAGTTTGTCCCCTAGGCTAACAAAAACGCCTTCCCGGACTTCCTCCGCACTATAAAAATGCCCCCTCAGGCCCTCTTCAAAGTAAGTTTACAAATTTTTCGACCGAAAAATGTTCCGCACGAAGGCAAACATTTACTTTAAGTTACAGGCTCGCTATTGCTCGCCCGGAAACAAAAGCGACACGTGATTGGGGTAAAGCGTCTCAATATCGCCAAACTAATGGGTGCAACGTCTTAAGATTTCCAAACTAATGGGGCGAAACAGAGGAGGTCCAAACAAGATCTCTCTCGGACCAAATAGTATCACACCAGAGTTATCATTGCTTATTTTCGATTGCAAAAACAATTTCAAGCAACCTTTCTGGGAGCAAGTTTATCGGCTACACGTAGAGCCTTGATGCAGCTTTATTTGGATTGCTTAGGAGGTATAAGATTAGTGTTGCCACTTGCGAGTTTTAGGCTATAAGGAAGTTGGATTTTTTATATCGACATTTAGCTGAATTACGAGCTAATATATAGTTCTATTGCATATATAAATACATAAAACCAAATTTATCGTACTTTTCATCCACCAAAAACTTCCATTGTTATAGCATTTATGTATTAATATCGACCTTTATGGCTCCAACTTCTTTATTGCCTGAAACTCGCAAGTGGTAAATTTTGCTATTTTCCCACTAGATCTGGAGGTATTTACTTCGACCTAGAGACAATTTTTACATCTAGCAACATGAATTCTAGCGATATTCTTGAAATTTGAGAAATTTTTTAGTCATATTCTGGAGATTGTTCCATTATTCTAGCGATTTTCGGCATTTATTTTCTATCAAGCAGACTGGATTTAGTAACTATGTATAATAAGATACAACATACAGGTATAACTAAGGGGAATGGTGTTGTCAGAGAATAAACTGGATTTTCACTACCTTTTGACTCGGATACCGTGGCCTCGATACACCCTACACTGCTAAAGGACTCGTGTGACACCGGCTTGAAAGTGGAGGTCAAATCGCTCGTGTGACATACCGGCTTTACTCAACAACAACAACAATAATAACATCAACAATAACAACAAAAACATCATCAACAACAACATCAACACCAACAACATCAATAACATCAACAACAAAATCAACATCAACCACAACGACAACATCAACAACCCCAACAACAGCAACATCAACAATAACAACACCAACATCATCAACAACAATATCAACAATATCAACACGGCTTCAGGCCATTGCACTCCACAAACACTCTTCTTACAGACCTTACACAAAGAGCTTTAGACGGCATCAACTCAGCTAGACCACCACACAGATCAGTACTTGCCACACTTGACATTAGTAAAGCCTTCGATGCCATCCCCTGCCACAACCTAGCAAACAAAATCTACAACACAAACATGCACAACAACACAAAAAGATGGCTGGCCAACTTCTTAGTAGGCAGATGTGCACACGTATCTTTTGCCGGTCAGTCATCTAGCATTAGAAATTTCCCAAACGGAGTCCCGCAAATATCCGTCCTGTCGCCCGCACTCTTCAATCTGTACATGCATGATATAAATACACCAAATTCACCCCAAATAACCATAGCCTCCTACGCAGACGACATAACACTCACGAGCACGAACCAAAACCCAGACACAGCAAGAAGACTCCTTCAAGACTATCTCGACACATTACATGAATGGTGCACTACAAACAGACTCAATTTAGCCCCAGTTAAATCCACTGCAACCCTCCTCACAAGCTGGACAGGAGAGCATGATTACGTCCCGGGACTCAACATAAACAACACACCCTTAACACACACACACACACACCCAAAACCCTAGGAGTAACATACGACACCCAAATTACATTCAAACAGCACACCACAAACACGAAAAAGAAACTGACACCCAGACTTAACGCCCTCAGATCACTTGCCCACACGAAATTTGGACACAACAAAGAAACCACCACCACAGTCTACAAACAATATATAAGATCAGTTATGGAATACTCAAGCCCGGCCTGGGCTTCTAACCTAGCTGAAACACATCATAAGACCTTACAGACTATTCAAAATAAAGCCCTTAAAATCATCACAGGATGCACAGCTACTACACCCACAGATCACCTACATCAAGAAACCAAAGTCCTAAAAGTCAAAGATCATCTAGACATGAGAGGCACTCAATTCCTGGCAGCAGCCTCCACGAATCAACACCACCCACTACACTACATGGCAACACACCCACAGACAACAAGAAATATCAAAACAACACCCAGCACACGCTATCACACACAAATACTGTCTTCTCTCCCTCCCTGTCCACCCCAAACCAACCTCCGGAAGCACATCCATACTCCTATCACTCGCCGTTCCATCCACTCACTCATAGACAACACGCAGCTGCAAGCACGACCTCCCGAAATCCATCCTTCTGAATCCTCCCTTCTTCACGAGGACAGAGTCCACCTGGCCAGGCTGAGATGCGGACACCATCCAGCTCTTCTGAGCTATCAGAAGAGACTGGATGACTCCGTCGTCGACACCTGCCCGGGTTGTAACACAGCACCTCATACCATAAAACACATCATAGAAGACTGCATTTCACACAACCACTTACGCCAACAACACAATTTACACTATTTGAGATCTCTGTGGGAGAGCCCGACCGTGGCCATGGCCTTCCTTAAGGACTCGGGGCTGTTTGGCCAGGCAGCTTAGGGAACAACAACAACAACAACAACAATATCAACAATAACAACATCAACAATATCATCAACAACACTACCAATAACAACAATACCACCAACAACATCAACAACAACAACAATACCAACACCACCACCACCAACAACAACAACACCAACAACAAAACAACCACCACCACCAACAACAACAACAACAACAACAGCCGGCTTTACACTCTCGTCTATTTGGTTTGGGGTGACCGGACAACTCAACCATAGTAGACCATTTCAACCAGTAGCTCTCAACCAGTGCCATCTCAACCAATGTTGTTAAGGGGGGATGGTTAGTATTTCTGGTCCCCCTTCTCCCTCAAGTTTAGCCCCATTAGTTTTCAGATTATAAGACGTCCGGCTCATTAGTTTGGCGATTTTAAGACCTTTCGACCCATTTATCTGTCAATATTAAGACCTTTCATGCCATTTAGGTGTCAATTTTTTTCCTGGCGAGCGATAGCGAGCCTGTAATTTAGGAGAAACCGACCTTCGGATGGGACATTTTTCTACCGAAAAATGTAAAAATATATCTACAAGGGGGTCTACGGGATTTGTATTATGCTCGATACAGGTCTAGGGAGGAAAAGTAAAAGATAATAAATAAATAAAGTAGAAGTGCCGTTTTGCCCAAAATCAAAACGTCATACCCAACTCTGCGGTGGGCCACCATCATCACTACTAGTCACTATCACCATTACTATCATCACTACTACTACTCTCACTATCATCACTACTACTCTCATCATCACTACAACTTTCACCATCATATAAAGATATACAGATCTACAGATATTTCTTGACTGAACAGACCATATTAAACTAACTTAACCTAACAAATGCGGGCAAGTTTTTTGTCGCCCCCTTAACGATGGCGTTCTGTGTGAGTGTGCCCCTACGGGGCACACACACACAGAGTGCAATCATCATTGCTTGGGAATAGGTACAGGGCTGGGGGTCCTGAGGGGGGGGGGGGGGGGGGGACCATATTTTGGACCTAAAATCATAACTATTGCACAAATTCAAAAAAATAATAATTACCGTCACATTCACGCACCGAATGTTCGTGTGAAGTTTGGTGAAAATCCGTCAAACGGTCTAGGAGGAGTTATCGGACAGACAGACAGACAGACAGACATTTCAGCCGGCATGTACCACTATATGGGGGGGGGCGATACCACTCTGCTTATGCAGAATTGATAAATAAATCGATCAATACATACTCTTCTCCCTTAACCCCTTCTCTACCGGCGATGTATTTTTTGTTATATTCTCGCTATATTTAGATGATTTTGTGCAGTTTAAGAAGGATCTGTGGTAGTACAAAGGGTTAAGCAAGATAATTCGAAGCCTGTTGATTGTTGGAGGCCCTGTATAAACTGAATACAATTTGTCTAGTAGTAGCCAGAAAAAAGCTCAAAAGATGTCGTCGGTACAGAAGGGGTTATCTGAGGTTAGGTCGAGGTAGGTTAGCACTAAATTGGCACTAATTTGGTTGTCCCTGATTGAGATCTGCTGGTATAAATGGTCTACTGGTTGAGTCAAAATGTTGGTGATAGCCGAGTAATCCTAGGTGCATTATAGCAAAATGTTTAGCTTCAATATGAATACAACACGCAACCATGGCTAGAAGTTAGAATGAAAAGAGTTCAGCACTAGTGTTTGTGAAAACAAATTCACATACGAGCTGTTCTACCTGGACATGTTTTCCATCAGAAATTATAAATAATTCTTTAGTAGAACAGTTCTAGATGAGGCTAGATAGTATTTTGCGCACTCTGCAATATCCCTCTTTCCATTTTGAGTATCTCCTCGGAATGGACCGCAAGATCTTTCAGATACTAACTATTCCTTGTAACTCCTAGTAACAAATCAGAATGGGGACACGGGAATTTCCTCGTCAGACAAAAGCAAAGTGCATTACAACGTGTACCGGGTTTTTAATGCTTCTAAATTACCGCTCAATATTGTACTTTTCAGGACCAATTAAATTACAATGATCTTAAGTCCGTAATGTATCTTCAGAAGCAGATTATTACTAGAGAGGCACTCGGTAGAGCGCATACCTCAGCCTACGATGGCTTTATCACAAAATAAACTGACAAGCACAACAATCATATGGCACCAGTGTGATATATGATCCGCATCGCCTCTTAAAATTAATCGGTTCTTCCTTGGCGCATATTATATCTGCCCACAAAATTTCGTGAAACTCTGTTATATCTTGTTTCAAACAGACAGACAAACAAACGGAGGCGAAAATATAACCTCCGTCCAAATTCGTTGGCAGGTATATGACCTTACAGGGTTACGCTATGTACAGTCGCTTACATAATTTTATGGCGTAGGGGTAGACCTATACAGACATGGGATAAGGTACTCTGGTCCGATCTCAACATACATAAAGAACCTGACGACAGAGGCAGCCCAAATTAGGGTCGCCTGGAATGCCACCATTTAGGACATACCGTACAACTGAAACCACAACATAGGAAAAGTAGAATGTAGATACGAGGTGCCGTTGTAAAGGCTTATCCCTCAATACCTTCACCTGACCTGGCTCTCTGTGGATGAAGCGGTCTATAAACGTGCATGTATGTGTGGACCGCTCATGTTTTTCTTTCCTTGTGCAAATATATTAACCATTTATATATCATATTTTGTGTTTATTATGTTCTTAATATCACTACACGATATTATATAGCTTAGTAATTATTTCTAGCAATGAAAGGGGTAAACTATATCTCAAATATCCCTTTAACTTCCACAGACTCTTTCTAAGCTTAATCAATTAGTCTAATAATAGCCTAAACTAAATAGTCGTGGGATAGCGCATACTACCACCTACACTGGCGGAGGTATTTGCTCTACCAATCGCCTCCTAAATTGATTCACTTCTTTCTTGTCACATATCCTATCTGCCCACCAAATTTCGTTAACATTTGTTCATAACTTTGTGAGACGCCTACACTGTACCGATCACCTCCTAAATTGAATCACTTCTTTCTTGGCGCATATCCTATCAGCCTAAAAACTTTCGTGAACATTGGTTCATAGCTTTTTGAAACATTTTGTGTACTGACAAACGAACAAACGGACATACAGGCACAAAGACAAAAGGAGGCAAAACATAAAATCCTCTAACTTCGTTGGCGGAGGCATAGACTACAGTAGATCTGGACTGGACACGAAAATTGAACTTTGCAGTAAGGGACCCAAAATCGGAGAACGAAACCCCAAGTTCGAACCTCGAAATCGCGAAAATGTGATATTTTCGCGGTTTCGAGGTTCGAACTTGGGGGTTCGTTCTCCGATTTTGGGTCCCTTACTGCAAAGTTCAATTTTCGTGTCCAGTCCAGATCTACTGTAGTTTATGGCGGAGGTAATGAAGTGAAAGACTGGATCATAGTATACTGAAGAAGTAAATTAATGCTCATTAATTGTGCTTTGAAGGACCAATTACGTTGAAATGTTCGTAAATACGTAATGTATCTTTAAATGCAGGTTATAATGAACTAATAAGACTGCTCTGTAGTCTATTATCAACGGAATAATACATGCAAATAAAATTATTGGGTATATTCATAGTGATTTACCTTTAGATCATTACAATAAATGGATTGGTTACTGCCCATAAACTCTATAAGCGTATATTGTAGTTATGGTTATTATAATGAATATTGATAAGCATAGCAGCAGAAGGCCACACAAACCAATGCCCCAGTATTTCAAAAACCACACGGAAATGCTGCCATAAACCTTCATGAACGAAATAAGCAGGAATAACATGTAGTGATCTTTCTGAAACTGTATGATATTTAGCTCTTTATCACAAATTAGCACTTAGTCGTATTATCTTCGTTCGATATAGGGCTAGGGAAGCACTTAACCCGTACAGTACCAGTGACATCCTTGTCATTAATATATTCTGGCAACTATTATACGATTGTATTCGGCTTAGTAAGGACCTCTAGCAACAAAAAGGCTTCAAAATATCTCAACCAAATCCTTATAACTACCCCAGATCCTTCCCAAGTTTTGTTTTGTTTTTAATTTTTGTCTACGGTATGTGATTGAGGGAGGCAAAAGGCAGAACTGCCTATAGCGAGTGCCTCCCCCATAGTTGAAAGAGTGACAGGGCCAAAATCAAGGGGCTTTCGAGCCAAAATGCCTGAACACACGGAGTTTGAAGCAAGTTAAGTCATAGGAAGAGGGAAAGACTGATTCTGAGAGAGAGTTCCAGAGCTCAGCTGTTGAGTAGAAGAAAGTTTGAGAGTAACGTTTCACTCTCGGGTTGGTGAGTTGCAAAGAATAGGGGTGGGATTGAGTTGCAAGACGGGTACCACTTGCCCTACGTAAAGGAGGTGGTATACACTGGGAAAGCTCTGAGGAACACTGATTATTATAGTAACGATAGAATAGCGAGAGAGATGCAACATTGCGGCGGAGAGAGAGAGATTGCAGAGAGTTGGTGAGTGGCCGGTAGCTAATGATACGAAATATAGTATATATATATATATATATATATATATATATATATATGTATATATATGTATATATGTATGTGTATATATACTGTATATATATATATATATATATATATATATATATATATATATATATTAATATAACCTTAGAAGTACTCTTGAAATACTAACTGCACTATCAACCAGACTCGGAGGCAGTAGATATTTTTGTGTCTCCTTGTATTACTGCTTTAATAGAGCAAAGAGGAGGATAACCCCTTTTCCTAGAGTACCTGTGTGTCTTGGTGTTTGAGTCAGATATTAAGAGCGTGTCTGTTGCAGGGTTAGTGTAGTACGGTGAGCATTGTTGGGTGCAAGACTACAGCATTGTCGTCTTTTTCGTTTGGGACATTGCTGTGGGCTAGGCTATTAGAGCATATAATTTACCCGAACCTCCCCTCGTAACAATATATATATATTCTGACATACGGAGCCCTGTATGTTAATTTAAGAGTTAGAATTAGAGTTGAAGGAGGTTCAAACTACCCAAACGGCGAAGCAAACTAGCGAGCGAACTAGTGAGTGGGAAACCAGCTAGCCTGCATACCAGCAAACAAGCCTTCACACCTGCGTACGTCATGGGGGACCCTGCAAACTACTTCGATGACCGACGCTATGACGTATGTTCGACGCCAGGAGCTGTGGTTGGACCATGCACCTGCTATGCAACTCGAGGAGCTGTGATTGGAGCGGGCACCACCCCCCGCCTCCTGATTCGTTCCTACACCATCATTGTTTAGTATATAAGACCCGAGTTGTGGGCATTCAAATCAGTCTCATTTGGAGTTGGGGAAGGTGAACTTGCAGCTGGAGGAAGACGGGGTGAAGTATTATAATGGGATTGTGACTGTCAGTCAGATTATATATGTGTGTGTTAAGTGTGTTCCGTGTAAACACTTACGTTATGTTGGTTAGTGAGATATGTGATTGGGACGTTAACGCTATTATTGTGTACTTAACTATTTGATTGGGAATTAACGTTAATGCTACTATTTAGGTACTTAACTATTTGATTGGGAATTAACGTTAACGCTATTATTGTGTACTTAACTATTTGATTGGGAATTAACGTTAATGCTACTATTTATGTACTTAACTATTTGATTGGGAATTAACGTTAACGCTACTATTATGTACTTAACTATTTTAGTTGACTAACTTGTGGACTAAAGCAACTCTTTAAGTAATTGGGTTATGATGAAAGTAATACTATTGTTTTAGATTAATACTTACGAGTTCTTTCATTTTCTGTTAATTAAGCTTACATTGCTTAACGGTGCTTAGTACGGTGATGCTATTGTCTCATATTAGTAATATCGCCTTAGACTAACATGTCTGTGTTAATATTACTTCTAGTGATTTCCTAAGCTGAAGAAAATTCTTTTAGCTTCAAAATATTATTTTTGCTTTTCATATTATTTGAGTGAGACTTGAATCGAATCTATGAAACGATCCTGTAACTTTATTTACTCATAATTAAACCTCATTGTTACGTGGGTAAGAAATACATTTAACTAATTATTAAATATATATCTAACTTTTTATGTGACTTTGATATAAATCCTGATGATAATAATAATATAATACTGTTAACGTAAGACAAGAACCAAGAATAATTACATTAAATATAAATAAAAGGACATATAAGAAAACTTTCTATTCATTTCAAAAAGGGTAAGAGACAGAAATATTCTTACTTTATTATTTATCTATCAAGACTTTTTATAAAATTAATAGTCCTTCTTTAGCTATAACTTATTCGGTTCATAACCATAGCCTACTAAGCTTCGGTTAAATAATAATTCTTTATAAATACTACATGACTTTAATTAGTTTCAGTATTTTTCATAATTAAAGAGTATCAGTCAATAAAGGTACTAAGTCCTAAGATCCAAAAGGAAAGGAAGCAACAACAGGAAATAATGTTATTAGATTTTACTTTTGTTTTGCCTTCAGCTGACTGATACCTTAATATATATCTCTGTGCTATCTAGATTCATCAAGTTAACCACTTGAGGATCAAGATACGTAACAGAAGAGTGGCGAACTCGCCAGGATTCGTTTCATACAGTTTCACTCAGTTTCATTAACGTTTCACTACTTAAAAATCAAATATTAATCATGCCTCAACTAATTAATGACGAAGATGCTCAAGTTTTCATAGAATCAGAACCCACATCCCCTGATATTGACTGTCTGTCAAAATCCGAACTGAAAGTGCTTGCCTCACATCTCCAATTAACTGTCTCAAACATGTCTAAAGTAGAGGTGGCTCAGACCATAAAAACCCACCTGTTCCCTGTAGAAGGCGGGGAGGGAGACAGAGCAGTTGGTGGGATCCCGAGTAAACCTAGCCAACTTTATGAACAATTGCCACCTGGTTTGACCGGTGATCAAGTACTGGAACTAGCCAGAATAAATACCGAAGCAAAGACCGAACAAGCCAGACTAAATATAGAACAAGCCAGACTAAATGCCGAACAAGCCAGAGCAACGACCGAACAATATGAATATCAATATTGTACGGCTCAACTAAATGTCAACACTAATACTCCCTTAATTGCTCCCCCTCTGGGATTGACTATGACTAGTGTCATTCCACCTTTCACTGAGGATAATGTGCAGGATTTCTTTGTTTTGTTTGAGGAAGTTGCTGGAGGTATGAAGTGGACAAGAGATCAATGGCCTTTTATGTTACAAACCGTTTTGACAGGGCAGGCTCGAGCCACGTATTTGTCAGAAGTAGCAGAAGTTAGGCAGGATTATGACAATCTCAAAGAAGCTATCCTAAAAACCTATCAATTGCAGCCTGAGGCTTACAGGCAATCTTTCCGTAAAAACCAGAAGAAAGGAGAAGAAACCCATAAGGTATTTGCCAGGACCATGACTAAAACTTTCAATCATTGGGTCAAGAGTAAGAAAGTCACAAGCTACAACGATCTGAAGGAGTTGGTCCTGTTAGAAAATTTCCTATGGAAAATTGATTCTTCTGTATTCTATCATTTAAAGGGGAAAAAGGTAGATTGTCTTGCCGACGCCGCTGACATGGCTGACACATACGTGCTCAACAACAAATTTCGTGGAAAGAAGCCCTACGATAATTCTAGTTCTAATTTTAAGTATCCCAATCACAAATCTGCCAGACCCAGTCACAAGCCTATAACGTCTTCCCCAGCTAGCCAAAATAGAATTGTTCCCCCAACTAAAAATGCGACTCAGGGCAATGGTAACAGAGGTGGGCCCCAAACTAATAGTAATGCTCAAAGAGGGAACGTTCCCGTATCCCCTAAAGTATGTACTTTTTGTGGCATGAGAGGCCACCTAGCTTATCAGTGCTGGGCCAAGGAGAAAACCGAGAGATCGGGGCAGACAGTTGACGCCGTATCTCAAACTCCATATGTGCCTTTAATGCAGGACTCCCGACAGAAGGAGTACCTAGCACCAAAAGGTCCTTTAATGCAGGACTCCCGACAGAAGGAGTACCTAGTAGCTAACGTAAATCATCTAGACAGGGGTGTAGTAGCATGTGTGGTGCAACCCATTAGGGTTAAGCCAATAATAATTTCACCATCAGTGCAGGACAGTTACCGTCCCCGTCCCTTTATTTCATCTGGCAACGTGAGATTAAATGGTTGCATGCATGAGGTAAAAATTCTGAGAGACACAGGTTCTACTAGCACCCTCATGGTGAATCCTTACACAGAGTGCCCACCTGGCGAACCAGTTGTAATGAGAGGTGCTGGAGGCCAATTTTATGCACACTTGGTAAAAGGCGAAATTGAATGCGAGTTACTACAGGGTGAGGCCACCATAGCTTTGTGTAGGTCCCAAGATATCCCTGTGCCTGGGGTAACACTCCTTTTGGGGAATGATGTAGCAGGTGAGAAGGTCCGACCAGACCCCATTTTGTCACTTTCCCCTGTTAACGAGCCACTAACCGGTGAGCTTGAAAAGGAGATGCCAACAGTTTTCCCTGTGTGTGCTGTCACACGTTCAATGTCTCAAGTAGCAGTTCCCTCAGACAGAAATTTACCGAATGTAAGAGTTGATGAAAGGGATGATGAGAGTGTGAATGACTCTCCAACTGTGCCTGATGATGTGACTGAGGTGGATTTATCTGACACCTTTATGGCTCATCTTGACCCTAACGATGACCATGAAACCCCTCCAAATTGTCCTAGTGGCCTGGTAGAGCTACAGAGAGATGATAGTGAATGCAAGGAGTTAGCTGCCAGGTCCGTGAGTGAAGAGGAATGTGAGAAGGAGGGTGGTGAATGTTTCTACCTCAAAGGAGGAGTATTGTGGCGTAGATGGAGACCGCCACACAGACCAATCGATGACGGGGCTTGGGACGTCCATCAAGTAGTAGTCCCCAAACCTTGTCGTAGAGATATCATGGAAATGGCACATTGTATACCATTGGCAGGACACCTAGGTGTGAGAAAAACTCTAGACAGAATCAGAGCCCACTTTTACTGGCCAGGAATGCGTGCAGATGTAGTGGAGTTTTGTAGAGTGTGTCACACTTGCCAGATGACAGGAAAACCCAATCAGAAGGTGCCTGTACATCCTCTGGTGCCCTTGCCCGTTTTCGAGAATCCTTTTACTCGGGTGGTAGTGGACATTGTAGGCCCATTGCCTAAGACTTCCCAAGGTAACATTTATTTATTAACTATCATGGACATGGCAACTCGCTACCCAGAGGCTATACCCTTAAGGACTACCTCTGCTCCCACTGTCATCAAGGAACTGCTCAAATTCTTCACCAGAATGGGTTTCCCCCATGAGGTGCAAAGTGATCAAGGAACCAATTTTACCTCTAAAATTTTCCAGCAGTCCCTGAAGGAGTTGGGTATCGAGCATGTTAAGATTAGCACCTACCACCCAGAGAGTCAAGGGGTTCTTGAACGATATCATCAGACATTAAAGGGAATGTTACGTAAGTATTGTACAGAGACCGGAGTTGAGTGGGATAAGGGGGTACCTTTTCTTTTATTTGCTACTCGTGAGGTTCCAACTGAATCCCTGGGTTTTTCCCCTAATGAGCTAGTTTTCGGTCACCAGGTAAGAGGTCCTTTGCAACTATTGCAGGATAGCCTAGATGGCCAGGAGGGGAACCAAAACCTCCTCAAGTATGTTTCAGATTTCAAAACCCGGCTGAGATACTCATGTGAGTTTGCCGCTCAAAACTTGACAGTGGCTAAAAGCTCCATGAAGAAATGGTATGACAGAAAAGCCCGTGAGAGGGAGTTTAAGCCCGGTGATGAGGTTTTGGTCCTGCTCCCCCTTTTTGGCCAACCTTTATCTGCCAAGTTCAGGGGCCCATATAAGATCATTCGGAGGGTGAGTATTACCGATTATCTAGTAACTACCCCAGACAGGAGAAAGCCCACGCAAGTATTCCATATAAATATGTTGAAACCCTACCATAGGTCCCCTGATTCCTCTCCTCCAGATTCTCCCACTGTGGCAGTGAATGTCAGGACCTGTGAACAGCCTGGTGCGGACGAAGTCTTCAGTTCTCTTACTGACCCGCAACAGACTGTTCCAGAGCCTGAAGGTATCCATGCAGACTTTGACTTGTCATGTAGCCTATCCAACTTTCAGTATAATTCAGTAGCTTGGGGAGAATTACCATCTAAACTATGTCATCTTCCCTCTGATCAAGCGAACCAACTAATCTCTGTTTTATCTCAGTCTCCCAGTGTGTTCCGTGATACTCCAGGGCTCGCTTCCTTGGCCTTGCACGACATCGATGTAGGGGATGCAACTCCCATTCAACTATCCCCCTACCGTGTCTCACCACAACGCAGGAGTATACTGCAGGTCGAGCTTGACTACATGTTGTCAAACAAGCTGATCAAAAGGGCCTTAAGCCAGTGGGGTAGGCCGGTCATACTTGTGCCAAAGCCAGACGGGAGCCATAGGTTTTGTAGGGACTATAGGCAAGTTAATGCTGTCACAAAGAACGATACCTACCCACTGCCACGGATCAAAGATTGCATTTACTAGGTTGGCCTCATACAGCAGTAAGTTTAATTTAATGAGAGGATTTTGGCAATTAGCTCTCCCTTGTAGCGAGGTAAATATCATTCTTTAGTAGTGCGCTGTCAAGCCTTCAGCTGTGAGATGCCTTGCAGTTCGAATAACGCTCCAGCTACGTTCCGGCTATGTTCTGATGTGGTACCTGGAGACGTTGCCTACTTTGGGTGATATCCTTATTATATCCTCATTATACTCTTGCTGTTGCCAATCTGGTGGTTAATCTATTTATGTATTATGTTTAATATTATGTACTATACTTCTTAAACTCTTTTCTAGGGGGGAGGTCTGACATACGGAGCCCTGTATGTTAATTTAAGAGTTAGAATTAGAGTTGAAGGAGGTTCAAACTACCCAAACGGCGAAGCAAACTAGCGAGCGATCTAGCGAGTGGGAAACCAGCTAGCCTGCATACCAGCAAACAAGCCTTCACACCTGCGTGCGTCATGGGGGACCCTGCAAACTACTTCGATGACCGACGCTATGACGTATGTTCGACGCCAGGAGCTGTGGTTGGACCATGCACCTGCTATGCAACTCGAGGAGCTGTGATTGGAGCGGGCACCACCCCCCGCCTCCTGATTCGTTCCTACACCATCATTGTTTAGTATATAAGACCCGAGTTGTGGGCATTCAAATCAGTCTCATTTGGAGTTGGGGAAGGTGAACTTGCAGCTGGAGGAAGACGGGGTGAAGTATTATAATGGGATTGTGACTGTCAGTCAGATTATATATGTGTGTGTTAAGTGTGTTCCGTGTAAACACTTACGTTATGTTGGTTAGTGAGATATGTGATTGGGACGTTAACGCTATTATTGTGTACTTAACTATTTGATTGGGAATTAACGTTAATGCTACTATTTAGGTACTTAACTATTTGATTGGGAATTAACGTTAACGCTATTATTGTGTACTTAACTATTTGATTGGGAATTAACGTTAATGCTACTATTTATGTACTTAACTATTTGATTGGGAATTAACGTTAACGCTACTATTATGTACTTAACTATTTTAGTTGACTAACTTGTGGACTAAAGCAACTCTTTAAGTAATTGGGTTATGATGAAAGTAATACTATTGTTTTAGATTAATACTTACGAGTTCTTTCATTTTCTGTTAATTAAGCTTACATTGCTTAACGGTGCTTAGTACGGTGATGCTATTGTCTGATATTAGTAATATCGCCTTAGACTAACATGGCTGTGTTAATATTACTTCTAGTGATTTCCTAAGCTGAAGAAAATTCTTTTAGCTTCAAAATATTATTTTTGCTTTTCATATTATTTGAGTGAGACTTGAATCGAATCTATGAAACGATCCTGTAACTTTATTTACTCATAATTAAACCTCATTGTTACGTGGGTAAGAAATACATTTAACTAATTATTAAATATATATCTAACTTTTTATGTGACTTTGATATAAATCCTGATGATAATAATAATATAATACTGTTAACGTAAGACAAGAACCAAGAATAATTACATTAAATATAAATAAAAGGACATATAAGAAAACTATCTATTCATTTCAAAAAGGGTAAGAGACTTTATAAGGTTTCAAGACTTTATAAAATTAATAGTCCTTCTTTAGCTATAACTTATTCGGTTCATAACCATAGCCTACTAAGCTTCGGTTAAATAATAATTCTTTATAAATACTACATGACTTTAATTAGTTTCAGTATTTTTCATAATTAAAGAGTATCAGTCAATAAAGGATACTAAGTCCTAAGATCCAAAAGGAAAGGAAGCAACAACAGGAAATAATTTTATTAGATTTTACTTTTGTTTTGCCTTCAGCTGACTGATACCTTAATATATATCTCTGTGCTATCTAGATTCATCAAGTTAACCACTTGAGGATCAAGATACGTAACAATATATATATATATATATATATATATATTAAAAAAAGGTGATAAATCAATAGCATCCAATTACCGTCCCATTAGTCTCACTTCAATCATAGGAAAGCTACTAGAGTCAATTATTGCTAGGAAAATGAGAAATATTTAACTTAATCAATTCTTCTCAGCATGGATTCACTCAGGGACGGTCTTTCCTTACTAATTTGCTTAGTTTTTTCTCAGAGGTATATGAAGCAGTAGATAATGACAAGTCATATGATATTATATATTTAGATTTCAGTAAAGCTTTCGACAGAGTCCCTCATGAGAGATTGATGAGAAAGGTTGAGGCACATGGAATAGGTGGGGCGTTGTTAGGATGGATTAGGTCATGGCTAATTGGTAGGAAGCAGAGAGTCAGCATAAATGGTACCATGTCAGAATGGGGAGCAGTCAAAAGTGGTGTCCCCCAGGAATCTGTATTAGGTCCTCTGTTGTTTATTATATACATAAATGACCTTGATTTAGGTATAACTAGTAGGATAAGTAAATTTGCAGACGATACCAAAATGGGGAGAAAAATTTATGCAGATAGAGATATAGAGTGTCTGCAAAGGGATCTAGATACCTTACACGAATGGTCAGTACATTGGCAGATGAAGTTTAACATTGACAAATGCAAGGTATTAAAGATAGGGAAGATTCATACAAATGTTAAATATATACTAGCTAATATGGAATTAGAAAACTCAGACTGTGAGAAAGATCTAGGTGTGTTTGTTAGCAATGATTTGAAGCCTAGAAAACAATGTATAAGTGTTCGTAACAAGGCAAACAGGATTCTCGGGTTCATATCTAGGAGTGTGAGTAACAGAACTGCTGATGTTATCTTAAAACTTTACTTGTCATTAGTGAGACCCCATATGGATTATGCTGTTCAATGTTGGTGTCCTTATTACAGAATGGACATAGATTCATTGGAGAGAGTACAACGTAGAATGACAAAAATTATCTATAATATCAGAAATTTTCCGTATGAAGAAAGGTTGACGAAATTAGGCTTACATTCGTTAGAGAGACGCAGAGTTAGAGGGGATATGATAGAGGTATTCAAGTGGGTTAGTGGGATTAATAAAGGGGACATGAAAAATGTACTAAAGCACAGTGATAGTGAAAGAACTCGTACAAATGGTTTCAAATTAGATAAATTTCGTTTCAGAAAAGATATAGGAAAATATTGGTTTGGTAACAGAGTTGTTGATGGGTGGAATAGGCTACCAAGTGATACAGTGGGATCAAGAACGATAGGGAGCTTTAAGATAAAATTAGATAGGCATATGGACGAGGTGGGTTGGGTGTGACGGGGATCTACCAGGTGTGGGCCAATCGGCGCTCAGCAGACCCCCGTAATCTTGTGTTAATCCCTGACCATTTTGGTGGGGGAAGTACTCAAGGTATTAGTGAGTTGGGCCTATAATTGGGCCTTGTAATTGGGGTTGGGTGTGACAGGGATCTGCCTTGTATGGGCCGATCGGCTTTTTGCAGACTCCCATTTTTTTGAAGACTCCCACTATGAACCTAAATGATGGTCTTTACAAAATAGATAACATCTTGCTAAATCTCCACAATGAAAATGATAAAATAAAAAGAGCTAGAAATAGATGTCCAGACCGTCAGATCATAGAATGAAACAGCTTCAACAGCTTGTAGTTTGACATCTGACCCTTTATGTGAGGTATATATATCCTCATAGTATTAGATAGCTAGGTTTCTTATTAATACTATACACATGAGGTATGATCACTATGTATTTTCTTTGTTTTTGTTTTTTTGTTTTATAATAATTATTGTATATATGTATGTTTACGTATGTATACAGTATATGTGTGTGTGTATGTATATGTGTGTTGTGACGTCTACCAGCGTTGGCAGAATCGCCTCTCGTTAGCCAATAGCGCTCGCCAGGGACATCGAAATGGGCTACAGTTATCAGAGAATGTTGTTCTTTCTTTCCTAGTACTCGCATTGTCACAGACAGTCCAGTGGTGGTCTTTGTTTTCGTCTGTGACAATGGGAAGTATTTTATATCATTAATAGAATATAAGATGCATTGTGTAAAGTTAAGGAGAAAGAGAGATATAGGCAGCGTGGTGGTAATATGTAAAAGTCATGTGCATTCTCAGATGGATTACTGTTCACCTCTGTGGGGTGGAAGTGGAGTGGTTGCATTGAGGCAGTTGGACAAAATTCAAAATAAAGCTATTAGATTTATCAATAACCCTGCAATCACACAGGACCTTCCTACATTATCCATACAAAGAAACGTTGCATCCCTTGCATTATTCTACAGATAATTTCACAGCAATTGTTCCGAGGAACTTGCTTCAATTGTGCCGCCTCTCCACATCTTTCCCCGTAGAACTAGGGCAGCTGAGAGCGCCCATGAATTTACACTTTCTCCTCCACAATGCAGAACTTCTGCTTATCAGAATTCATTTATCCCCAGAGCTACTACTCTTTGGAATTCACTTCCCTCGAACTTACAATCTACAAATTTTTAAATCCAGTTGTTACAAACATTTTATGAATGGAGGATGCCTTTAGGCACATGGACCTTTTTGTTTTATCTGTGTTTTTCCTTCCTCCGTTCATTGTCTCTTAAAAAAAAAAAAAAAAAAAAATGTGCGTGTGTATGTATGTGCTACCTCCTTCGCTCAGAGGAGTTTTCCCTCTTGCGCCCGGGCTTTTCCGCACCCTTGATTGGCTGGCGGACCCTGGCGCGTCCTAGGGGCCTGCTGCCTTGTGACGTCTCGGCCCGTGATTGGCCGACCATCGCGCCCTTCCTGTGTAACTAACCTCCTCCATGAGGGTTCCCAGGAGCTGTTCTCCTCAGGACAGGCTTGGCGTGCATGCTTCTAACATCCCTTTGCATACTCTCTCCCGATCACCCCCCTTTACCACTGTCTCTCTCTCTGACCTTCTTCTTTTCCATTGCTTCTCACCTTTATTCAATTACTTATCCCCTTGGGTTCTGCATACGGTTTCCATAGCCGGCCCATTGTATTGCATGCGCCGTCCTCAGAGATATTTACATGTACTTAGAATAGGTTTTGAGGGTTCTTAGTTAGTAGAGGTTGGGAACTTAGTGTGTCTCCATTATTGATTTAGTGTTTCTGCTCTTTTATTTAATGCTAGACTGGGATAAGGTAACTGTAGTCGTTGACTCCGATGTGTGTATGGTTAGCTTATACCTACACGACTTCGACCGGTCCTGTGGTAGCCTGTGCTGTCTTTTCGGTTGCGTCCTTTGCGAGTGCAGCATTGTGTTGACTGAGGGTTTTGGCCTGTTCCAGTTCCACACTTTGCTGCCTCTTTGCTTGTCTTTAGAGGGTTGCCAGGATAGAACCAGATACTTGTGATCTGGATCTATCAAGAGAGCACCCTAGTCAATTAACGTAACTTAAAGGATGCAGTCTTAAGGACATCGCTAGGCTACGAGCCTGTCTTGCTCAACCACAGTTCCTTACCTAGAGTATTCCAGCTAGACATTATTAATCGAGTAGACACTTATTAGTATTTAATATAAGCTCTTTGATATGTACGCATTATTATTCACAGCATTTATTAGTTTAGGTTGTTGTTGAGTTGCACAACCATAGCAGACTGTTTCGTTGATGAGGAAGTACTTCTTTTAGTATCGAGCATTGCTACCGTTGCGCATTTATAGTATTCTCGTGTCAGTTAACATTATATGTCCTATCTTTTAGTGTATTCCATTTACACGTGTGGTATCCTGCCTCCTGCCTTGATATAGTTCAAAATAAGATACGAGCATCTTATGACCATCAGACTTTCTTCAGAAGTTTCCAGGTCTATGCTGTAGGACTATACTTCACTTTCTTTCAGATAGGAGTGAAGAGTTTATTGTTGTTTAGAGTAACTATATTGAAGCATCTTTTTATTGTATTAAATCTTGCAGTGATTTAATTGATCTTAAAATAGATTCCTTTTTATGCATTTTAACGTAACTTGCATCTTGTTTGTTATCAGGCTATACCAGTGTGGGTTAGCCTGAAGTAGAACATAAGAACATAAGAACATAAGACAATGGGAGTCTGCAAAAAGCCAATCGGCCCATACAAGGCAGATCCCTGTCACACCCAACCCTAATTACAAGGCCCAATTATAGACCCATCTCACTAATACCTTGAGTACTGACCCCACCAAAACGGTCAGAGATTAACACAAGATTACGGGGGTCTGCTGAGCGCCGATTGGCCCACACCTGGTAGATCCCCCTCACACCCAACCCATCTCGTCCATATGCCTATCTAATTTTATTTTAAAGCTCCCTATCGTTCTTGATCCCACTATATCACTTGGTAGCCTATTCCACCCATCTACAACTCTGTTACCAAACCAATATTTGCCTATATTTTTTCTGAAACGAAATTTATCTAATTTGAAACCATTTGTACGAGTTATTTCGCTATCACTGAGCTTTAGTACATTTTGCATGTCTCCTTTATTAATTCCACTAACCCACTTGAATACCTCTATCATGTCACCTCTAACTCTGCGTCTCTCTAACGAATGTAAGCCTAATTTATTCAACCTTTCTTCATACGGAAGATTTCTAATATTATGGGTCATTTTTGTCATTCTACGTTGTACTCTCCAATGAATCTATGTCCATTCTGTAATAAGGACACCAAAATTGAACAGCATAATCCATATAGGGTCTCACTAATGACAAGTAAAGTTTTAAGATAACATCAGCAGTTCTGTTACTCACACTCCTAGATATGAACCCGAGAATCCTGTTTGCCTTGTTACGAACGCTTATACATTGTTTTCTAGGCTTCAAATCATTGCTAACAAACACACCTAGATCTTTCTCACAGTCTGAGTTTTCTAATTCCATATTAGCTAGTTTATATTTAACATTTGTATGCATCTTCCCTATCTTTAATACCTTGCATTTGTCAATGTTAAACTTCATCTGCCATTTTACTGACCATTCGTGTAAGGTATCTAGATGCCTTTGCAGACACTCTATATCAATATCATATCTATATCTATATCTATATCAAAACACTGAATCAATTTTTCTCCCCATTTTGGTATCGTTTGTAAATTTACTTATCCTACTAGTTATACCTAAATCAAGGTAATTTATGTATATAATAAACAACAGAGGACCTAATACAGATCCCTGGGGGACACCACTCTTGACTGATCCCCATTCTGACTTAGTGCCATTTATGCTGACTCTTTGCTTCGTACCAATTAGCCATGACCTAATCCATCCTAACAACGCCCAACCTATTCCATGTGCCTCAACCTTTCTCATCAATCTCTCATGAGGGACTCTGTCGAAAGCTTTACTGAAATCTAAATATATAATATCATATGACTTGTCATTATCTACTGCTTCATATACCTCTGAGAAAAACTAAGCAAATTAGTAAGGCAAGAACGTCCCTGAGTGAATCCATGCTGAGAAGAATTGATTAAGTTAAATGTTTCTAAGTGGTTTCTCATTTTCCTAGCAATAATTGACTCTAGTAGTTTTCCTATGATTGAAGAGAGACTAATGGGACGGTAATTGGATGCTATTGATTTATCACCTTTTTTGAAAATCGGAACTACAAATTTTGCAAGCCTCCAAGCTTCTGGAACTATACCTGTTTCTAATGAATTGTTAAAAAGAAATGTTAATGGGTAACTTAACTCATCTCTGCATTCTTTTAATACTCTAGCATATACCTCATCGGGACCAGGTTATTTCTGAGGTTTCAGTCTGTCAATTTCCTTAAGCACATCATTTCTACTTATAGTAACCGTACTTAACCTATTTTCTATACTATCGCTATATACCTTACGGACTTCTGGAATCTGTGCCAAATTTTCATTTGTGAAAACGGATAGAAACTGACTATTTAATGTACTGCACATTTCTAAATCATTTTCTGTCAATTCTCCTATCGAAGTTTTAAGGGGGCTTATTTTATCTCTAACTTTAGATTTATATAGCTGGTAAAAAGCCTTAGGGTTATTTTTTGAGTCATTGGCTATCCTGATTTCATAATTTCTTTTGTCTGTCCTTATACATTTTTTAACCTCTCTTGATAGATTCTGATAGTAAGCAAGTAGGTGAATTTCGCCTTTCTTAATTTTTCGATATATTCCTCTCTTTTTTCCTAGAAGGTCTAATAGTCTATTATTCATCCATTGGGGTTGGTTCTGTGTTGATCTAAATTTTCTTTTGGGTGATATATTTATTTTGCGCATTGTGGAGTGAAGAAATAAAATGATTATATGTAGCTGTCAAATTATCCTGAGTTAAGACAGGTATCTGAGAGAGAGTATGTTCATTAGCGCACCTGGGTCCACTTAATAGTTTAACCATAGGATCGACTCTTAAGGCTCTTCTTAATCCACCATAATTGGCTTTTCTGAAATCTGGGATAAGTGTCGTATTCTCTTTAGCCTTTCCTGTCCATTGTATGTTAAAATAAATTGATTTATGATCACTATTTCCTAGTTGGTCTCCTATCTCTACATTATTTATCATTTGTTCATTATTACTGAGAACTAAATCGAGGATATTATTACCTCTAGTAGGCTAGTCTATGAATTGAAATAAAAAACTATCCTGTACCGCCTCAATAAACTCTTTTGAATCTGATTCGCCGATTTGATGCTGCCAGTCAATATTCGGAAAATTAAAATCCCCCATAATACACACATTGCTAAACCTTGATGCTATTTTCACTTCCTGCCATAAAGCTGTACCTTCGTTTCTACTCATCTTTGGTGGTCTATAAATAACTCCAATAATTATGGTCTCACTACCTTCGCTAACCTCAACCCAAACACTTTCGTTATCAGTATTTAGTCTAATACCTGATTTAATACAGTACATTTATGCCCAGTTAAGGATACCCCGTTATCGCAGATTAACTCTGGAGGGTATAGGTGTTTTGTTCGCCGGCATATAAGTTCCAGGGTTTGGATCTAGCGTACCGTTGTTGCATAGTGCCCTATTACTAGTCCAATCATTAAGTGCCCTTGTTTTATTCGTAGCCCCGGTCGTAACAGTGTTTATGTATAATTTATATACTGTTTAGTTGTGAGGGGGATATGCCAGGTGTGGGCTATTCGGCTTTCTACAGACTCCTTTTATCCTTATGTTGATCTGACCATTTTGGGAAGGTCAGTCCCCAGGGTCCATAGTATTAGTGAGTTGGGCCTATAATTCGGCCTTATAATTAGGGTTGGGTGTGGGAAGGATCTGCCTTGTGTGTACAATCGGCTTTCTGAAGACTCCCATTTTTCTTTTGTTCTTATATATGTAATTTTTATTTGTATGTATGTAATGTATGTGTGTATACATTATGCATGTACAGTATATGTATATGTAATTATATGTGTTTCTACAGGTATATGTAATTCTTCATATTTACATAAGTTACGATAACAGTTTGAAAGGGATCTGCAAGTTCATTGATGTGTATCAAAATGTATATATGATTAGATTGTATTGTTAGGCATATTTCAATGTATATGCATATTTGTATAAGTATATGTAATTTGTAAGACATTTATTTTGTATATAAAATAAGTATGTTCTTTAAAATATGGCAACAGGCAGTAGGATGGCAACACTTTTTGTAATTATATGCTAGTTAGCAACTCACAGATGATTTAGGACGGGTATTTAAGCCTCACTCTCTCCCTGTGTTCTTGTATTACCTTGAAGATGTCTTGAGAGAATAGACGAAAGCTTGGTTTTCCATTGTTTCAATTTTCCTAGCGAGTTTTACTACACAATTTGATCACACGTATTTGTGATTTTACCTCCATATATATATATTGTTACGACCGGGACTACGAATAAAACAAGGGCATTTAATGATTGGACTAGTAATAGGGCACTATGCAACAACGGTACGCTAGATCCAAACCCTTGAACTTATATGCCGGCGAACAAAACACCTATACCCTCCAGAGTTAATCTGCGATAACGGGGTATCCTTAACTGGGCATAAATGTACTCTACTTCAGGCTAACCCACACTGGCATAGCCTGATAACAAACAAGATGCAAGTTACGTTAAAATGCATAAAAAGGAATCTATGGAAATATAAATTAAGTCACTGCAAGATTTAATACAATAAAAAGATGCTTCAATACAGTTACTCTAAACAACAATAAACTCTTCACTCCTATCTGAAAGAAAGTGAAGTATAGTCCTACAGCATAGACCTGGAAACTTCTGAAGAAAGTCTGATGCTCATAAGATGCTCGCATCTTAAACTATATAAAGGCAGGAGGCAGGACACCACACATATAAATCGAATACACTAAAAAATAGGACATATAATGTTAACTGACACGAGAATACTATAAAGGCGCAACGGTAACAATGCTCGACACTAAAACAAGTACTTCCTCATCAACGAAACAGTCTGCTATGGTTGTGCGACTAAACAACAACCTAGACTAATAAATGCTGTGAATAATAATGCGTACATATCAAAGAGCTTATATTAAATACTAACAAGTGTCTACTCGATTAATAATGTCTAGCTGGGATATTCTAGGTAAGGAACTGGGGTTGAGCAAGACAGGCTCGTAGCCTAGCGATGTCCTTAAGACTGCATCCTTTAAGTTACGTTAATTGACTAGGGTGCTCTCTCGATAGATCCAGATCACAAGTATCTGGTTCTATCCTGGCGACCCTCTAAAGACAAGCAAAGAGGCAGCAAAGTGTGGAACTGGTACAGGCCAAAACCCTCAGTCAACACAATGCTGCACTCACAAAGGATGTAACCGAAAAGACAACCCAGGCTACCACAGGACCGGTCGAAGTCGTGTAGGTATAGGCAAACTGTACACACATCGGAGACAACGACTACAGTTACCTTATCCCAGTCTAGCATTAAATAAAAGAGCAGAAACACTAAATCAATAACGGAGACACACTAAGTTCTTAACCTATACTAACTAAGAACCCTCAAACCTATTCTAAGTACATGTAAATATCTCTGAGGACGGCGCATGCAATACAATGGGCCAGCTATGAAAACTGTATGCAGAACCCAAGGGGAGTGTTGTGCAGTTAATAAAGGTTAGAATAATTATGGAAAGAGAGAATCGAGTGAGAGAAACAGTGGTAAAGGGGGTGATCGGGAGAGAGTATGCAAAGGGATGTTAGAAGCACGCGCGCCAAGCCTGTCCTGACGAGGACAGCTCCTGGGAACCCTCACGGAGGAGGTAAGTTACACAGGAGCCTGCAAAGGCGCGATGGTCGGCCAATCACGGGCCGAGACGTCACAAGACAGCAGGTGTCACGTGACACAGCAGGACACGCCGTCCAATAGCGAGCGAGAGGCAGGAATGCACCCGCACCTACAGACACTCACTACCTTCTCGCTCTGAAAGTCTTTCTCATTCCCACGCTGGTACTATCATCACTACTGTTGATATAAAATATAACCCGTTGTCACAGACGAAAACAAAGACCACCACTGGACTGTCTGTGACAATGCGATTACTAGGAAAGAAAGAACAACATTCTCGGATAACTGTAGCCCATTTCGATGTCCCTGGCGAACGCTAGTGGCTAACGAGAGGCGATTCTGCCAACGCTGGTAGACGTCACAATATATATACATAGAAAGAGAGAGAGAGAGAGAGAGAGAATAAACATACAGAGATAAATTAGAGTTAAAAGGGGTAGCACACGAGAGCATGTATCGTCAATTTCCGGTGATCAACTTATTATCCAGCAATAGTTCTAGCTATATTTTATTATATATTGGTCTTATTTATCTTATCTATATATTCATTTATTTGCACTGGTGTCGGAAATTATAGCCTGTCCATTATAATCAGACCAGATATTTTGACCACTGACCTCTATTACTCAAAGCAGACTGGGGTAATCGAGGTTTTATATCTACCATTTGGGAAGAGTTAGACAGGGAATAGGCATGCAATTGTGGATATTTACAGCCTATTTGCTCTAGCCCTTAATGTGGTGTCACACGCGCAAATACTTAACCGTCGAAAATTGCCGGAAAGTGCTTCCGGCAATTTTCGATGGGCAAGTATTTGTTCGTAATATTTTAAGTTGTTTTCGCAATGGAACCGGAAGCTAGATCGAAGGCAGATTATGATAGCTAGTTCAATAAATATAGAACATATATTTTTGTAACTGCCAGACCACAAATGCCCGAAAAAATCAACGGAAAACTCGCTCGTGTGACACCGCCTTCTCTGAGTAACAGAGGTTAGGATTCACGATATCTGACCTACCTATAATGAATGATTTATAAAGCACACCTCATAAGCTGCCAGACCAGTGATGACGAATTAAGTTAAGTTAACCCCTTGAGTACGATGACGCATTTGTATTACCTATTACTGTCCTGTCTGGAGCGGTGTGAACTATAAATTCTGAGGAATACCGGTACTATTACAAATATGAGCACCGCAAACGCCTGCATTACAGAGACGCCTGCATTACAGAGACGCCTGCATTATAGAGACGCCTGCATTACAGAGACGCCTGCATAACGTTATACAGCATAGTATTGTACTGTTCTCTTCAAAATAACGTTATACAGCATAGTATTGTACTGTTCTCTTCAAAATAACGTTATACAGCATAGTATTGTACTGTTCTCTTCAAAATAACGTTATACAACATAGTATTGTACTGTTCTCTTCAAAATAACGTTATACAGCATAGTATTGTACTGTTCTCTTCAAAATAACGTTATACAGCATAGTATTGTACTGTTCTCTTCAAAATAACGTTATACAGCATAGTATTGTACTGTTCTCTTCAAAATAACGTTATACAGCATAGTATTGTACTGTTCTCTTCAAAATAACGTTATACAGCATAGTATTGTACTGTTCTCTTCAAAATAACGTTATACAACATAGTATTGTACTGTTCTCTTCAAAATAACGTTATACAGCATAGTATTGTACTGTTCTCTTCAAAATAACGTTATACAGCATAGTATTGTACTGTTCTCTTCAAAATAACGTTATACAGCATAGTATTGTACTGTTCTCTTCAAAATCCGTGAAAAGCTGGTGGCTGCTTCCCTAGACTTCTTTGTACAATGCTGAAGTGTTATATACAGACTAATAACACACATAACAAAGCCACTCCAACAGCTTCCTCTCTCTCCCCAATCTACACTCTTCAGACAAATAGGAAAAGTAGAATGTAGATACAAGGTGCCGTTGTAAAGGCTTATCCCTCAATACCTTCACCTGATAACATCTTATGACATCACTTAAGGGGAGATTTCCACTTGAGGGATTTTTTTCTGGACTCCTTTCTCCCTCATGTTTAGCCCCATTGCTTGTGAGATTTAAAGACGCTTGCCCCATTAGTTTGGCGATTTTAGGAACCCTCGCCCCATTTCTGTCAATTTTAAGACCATTCGTGCCATTTAGGTGTCGATTTTTTCCTGGCGAGCGATAGCGAGACTGTAATTTAAGGGGAACCGGCTTTCGGCCGGGACATTATTCTATCGAAAAATGTACAAATTTATCTTGAAAGGGAGTCAAGGGGGAATAATTTTAAGCTTGATGGAAGTCTAGGGAATCAACTAAAAACCTCCCCTTAATAAAGTCAGTGAAAAGTTAGTGGCTGCTTCCCTAGACTCTGTAAAAAGTTGAAAAGCGATAAAATGTCATATGACGTTAAGTGGGCCAACCTCGTATTTTTGTTTTTTTCTCTCTCCCTCTATCTCTGGGTTGTATTCATTCGGCCCCATTCAACCTACTGTTTTAAGACGTTTATCGGTATCGAGCCACATATTTTTAATAATGCTTTTATCATCAGGCTAAATTTGTAAATTTTTCGATAGAAAAATTTCTCCGGTGAAGCCGGATATTTCCATACAATGCTGGCTCGCTATCGTTAGCTAGGAATAAATTGACACCTTGATGGGGATAAACATCTTAACACAGTAGGCTGAATGAGGCCGAATGGATACAAGCCAGAGAAAGAGGGAAAAGGAGCAGGTGACCCCCCTTAAACAGTATGATAATGTATAGGTACCGTAGTTAGTGGAGTCTTAGTGGAAAGTTGGTGGTTGCTTCCCTAGATTTGTATAAAAAAGCTGAAAATCCAACTCGTCCAAGGTCTTTCCGTAGTGAAGCTATGTTATAAGTCTTACCAAAATCAGAGAAGCAATAACGCAGCTAGAGGGATGACAAGGAAACTTAGCGCACGGCCGGACGGACAGACAGAGAGTATTCTATAACGACTGTATATTAATCCGTACAGCCCCAGCGATGCGCCTGACGCGTCGGCGATGTATGTAACGCACAGCCCCAGAGACGCGCCTGGCGCGTCACCCTAATTGCGCCGACCGTAACCTCAGGTGTAGCCACTCAAGGGGGCTCAGATTTGTATGGAAACTGTGTACGTATCCCACGCAACCGTGCCGATGGTTGAAAACTCTCAAAGTCCACGTGCGTGCGCGCGAGCGCGCAATAACCTGTTTTTTTGGGATAATTGCCTTCAATTTTTTACTCTTGTAAAATACGTTTTCGGGGGCTCTGTAGGACCATTCTTTAAGCTTTTTGAGCGGTTTTTCGTGGTTTTTCCTTCATTCCTAACCCATTCGCTATTGTTTCTGGAATAAAACCATTTTTTGAAAACCGGCCGGGTTCTGGTGCGCAAACATTACAAAACTAGCCGGGGCTCCACGAGTTAATGAAAGCTTAATTGTAGAAATTGTGACGCTCACCGCTTCCCCCAGAACCGCATGGCTTACTCGCTAGGACTCGCCAGGGCAGAGAATGTAGCTACAGTCTACCTATCATTGTGTACTTTCCTTCTCGAGAAAGCTTGTGTTGCAGACAGTTCAGAACTGTTCTTTGTTTTCGTCTGTCACAATCCTTTCTATTTTATTTAGTCAATTGAAAGTATTGTGTTAAGTAATTGAATGATGGGAAGGCGAGCGGAAGAGAGAGAGAGAGAGAGAGAGAGAGAGACCAGGTGGTGTGACTTGGTGGTGAGTGTGGTGCGTGGCTGGCCCTCTTACATAGGCCTCGCGGGATTCGTTGCCTCCTGCCTAACACGGCCTACTAGGCGGCTGCTTACTGGGCGACTGTCGCGCGCCCTCGTGCCATTCCTGCGAACTGGGACTCCACCCATGCGGTCCCTGGAAATATCCTGGTCAGATCCGTCCCAGACAGCATACTCTAAGCATCTCCCTTGAACTGTTCCACACTCTTGTCTTAGAATCTTTCTCTTCTACCGCCTCTATCATTTCCACTACTTCCTCACCTTTTATTAATATCAATCCCCCTCTGGTTCCCTGCATCCACACCTTGAATTGGTGGCCAGACTGTATTATATGCTGGATCTCACATGTCTTATGTACTAGGCTAAGGTTGAAGATAGTCATTGTTTTTTTGGGAGATTGTATTGCTCGGACTGTCTCCATCAATCACTAATGTTTCTACAGGGTTAAATAATGCTAGACTAGGGATCAGGTACCTTGCTGTTGGTGTTTTCACTGTGTGTAGGCTACTTTTGAGCTGCACGACACTACGGATTCTGTGGGTTACCTGGGTGGATTTTTGTCTGTGTACCTTGGAGTTTTGACTGTGTAGTGTGTGAGGGCTGCTTGTCTAATCCACCCAACACTGTTCTAACTCTATTTGCTTTTACTTTTGAGGGTCGCCAGGAGGATACTCGATACTTGTGATCGAGAATCCTCAAGAGAGCACCCCTTCATATTAATGTAATCAGGCCGCACAGACCCAAGGTCCACACTAGGCTAGGAGCTGCCTTGCTCCACCAGAATTCTGTACCTTTGCACATCCCAGCTAGACTTTATTAACCCGGGTAGACATTAGCTGGATTAGATCATATACTCTTTTATGCATACCCATTATTTCTACACAAGCATTTTGAGGTCTAGGTTGCTGTAGAGAGACACAACCAGCATAGACCGGTTTTGTTAATAGGAGTACTACTTTTTCGTGGCGAGCATTATTACTGTTGCACCGCTTATAATATTCTTGTGTCCAATAACATTATAGGTCCAGCCTTTTTGTGTATTTAGCCTACACGTCCATTGTCCTGCCTCCTGCTATTTTGTGGTTCCATTTCCGATACGTTCTTCTTAGTAGCATCCGACATTATTCAGAAGATTCCTTGTTCGGTGCTTGAGGACTTTACAACACTTTCTTTCATAAAGGAGTGACAGATATTATTGATTAACGTAACGTTAAGTAAACCTTCTTCTTGTTTGCATTAGATCACTCTTGTGATTTAATTAAGTTAACTATCTTTTCCTTGTGTACCATAACTAAGCAACCATATGTTATAGGTAATAGGCTGTTTCAGAGAACATCAGCCTATAGTAGAAGCACATAGATACTGAGAGTTAAGATACCCCGCTATCGCAGATATAACTCTGGAGGGTATATGTGTTCTTTGTTCAACGGGATTATATATCAGGGGTTGGATCTAGCGTTTCCGTTGTTGCATTTATGCCAGTCTAGTCCAATGTATAAGAGCCACTGATTTATACGAGACCCGATCGTAACAAATGGTGACCTAGCTCAGGATATGGTGAAATGACATATAATTGCAGGTTATTGTGCAGATTTTTCTCACAGTTTAGGCAGTGAACATTTGTTGATTTTGTGGAATATTTTTTGAGGACCTGCAAGAATTATTTGTTTAGCAAAGTAATATAGCACTTAAGCGGTCTCCGATAATTTTGTATTGAGAATATTGTGGTATAAGAGTTTGGGGTACTTCTTTTTTGTGTATCAAAGTGAAAAATCTTCAGTGAGCATCATGTCTTATAGCGGATCAGTGCAGGATGAAGACCCTGTATGTGATGTAGAAGCTGAGGAGCAGCAGGATGGGCAGGTTGTTAACTTGGTGAACAGTGAGGAGGATGCAAGGAATTTTGTACAATGGCCTGTTACTTCCGACCGGTTGGTGGGTGTAAATCGGTACGGTCTCCAGTGCTTAGCCACAGCTATCGGTCATGTATGTACTAGTGGCATGACCAAGGATGACCTGATGACGTGTGTGCTTGGTGGGGTGACTGGCGTACGAGGTAGGGTGAGTGCTCAGAGCCCTTTGGCTGAGCCTCCCCTTCACTCGACTCCCAATCCTCCTATTGGAGTACCGACCCTGAGCACGCTTCCGCAGGTGGGTAGTGACTGGCAGGGTGGTTTGCCCCTGGGGGGATCACCGGGTATTTCTAACATCATTGCATCTCCTCCTCCTCCTCAAGGTTTGACCCCGGAGATGCTCTTTCAGCTCGAGATGGCAAAGATGCAACATCAGAGTCAACAGCAGACAGAGCTAGCTAAGATAGAAGAGAGAAAAGAGCTAGCTAAGATAGAAGAGAGAAAAGAGCTAGCTAAGATAGAAGAGAGAAATGAGCTAGCTAAGATAGAAGAGAGAAAAGAGCTGGCTAGGATGCAGCAACAGACGAGGGAAGCTGAGCTTAGGACTGAACTAGAATCTACAAGATACTGTGCCGACATTGATTTAGAGAAGTCTCGTGTTGAGACGATGGGACAGCGACTCGGTACTGGAAACCGTGCGCATGATCAGTCTCTGTCGCACCTTCTCAAACTGGTCCCTGTATTTGACGAGTCTGGTGTCACAGAGTTTTTCAATAGATTTGAGAAGAAGTGCCGGGAGCATCAGTGGCCTGAAGTTAAGTGGGCGGCCCTTCTGTCCTCTAGACTCGTAGGTAAGGGGCTCAAGGCTTATGATGCACTGCCTTTGGAGTCCTGCGTTGTTTATGAGGAGCTCAAGGAGGCTGTCCTGCAGGCATATGAGCTACAACCCAAGACATATAGGTTAAAGTTCCAGGGTGTGACTAAGGCAACCTGCCTCCCCTCCTCCCCTCCCCTTGTCTGGAGAGACACTGTTACGCAATAGTCTCTCTCTCGCTCTTTCCCACGCTTGGTAACAGTGATGACCTGCTACCAACTCGCTAATGTTAGCACACAAATAGACCACAGAATAAGGGAATAACAGGGAAAATAGGTGATAACTGAAGAAGGGGTGGAAAGTGGGGAAGGAGGGGATGTGGAGGAGTGATATTTGGCATGGCCCAGGGGCAAAAGAAAACAAACAAAATTGGGGGTGTTTTAAATGGATTTTTTTAGGCCCAGGATCTTAAAGAGTCTTCCCGCAGTCGTCCGGGGAAACTCTTAAGAGTCTTCCAGCACTTGCCGGGTTAAGGGTCGCTCTACTGGTGATCCTCTTTCATATATTACTAACTCTTGGTCATCCAACTTTCAGGACTTTGGTGAGACTTTTCCTGTTGCGCTTGACATTTTGAAGGCCTTCGATAAAGTCTGGCACAAATCTTTAATTTCCAAACTACACTCCTTCGGCTTCTATCCCTCCATCTGTACCTTTGTCTCTAATTTCCTTTCCGGCCGTTCCATAGCTGCGGTTGTGGACGGCCATCGCTCAATTCCTCATCCTATCAACTCCGGTGTTCCTCAGGGTTCTGTCCTATCTCCTATTCTCTTTCTAATTTTCATAAATGATCTTCTGAACTGTACATCCAGTCCCGTTCATTCATATAAAGACGACTCTACCTTACATTACTCAATTAGTTTTCCAGAACGCCCCAGCCAGCGGTCCCTCAAAATCAAATGTAATGAAGCTATAAAACACTTATCTTCTGATCTAGCTACTATCTCCAATTGGGGTAGAGAAAACTTTGTTGCATTTAATGCTTCCAAGACCCAATTTATCCATCTTACTACCTGTCAGGAACCTCCAGAGAACTATCCCTTATTCTTCAACAATACAAAAATCAAATCTTTATCTTCTCTCAATATTCTCGGTGTCTATTTTTCTTCTGCTCTTACTTGGAAGGACCATATTACCAGCCTTGCTAAGGCAGCCTCTCAGAAGCTGGGTATGCTCAACTGCCTCAAGGGGTTCTTTACCCATGCGCAGCTTCTTGCTCTGTACAGGGGCATAGCGCGTCTTTGTATTGAGTATTGTTCATATGTGTGGGGAGGATCCTCTCACACCGCACTCCTAGACAGAGTAGAAAGGAAAGCCTTTCGTATCATTAACTCCCGTCCACTCACCAACTCTCTGCAATCTCTCTCTCTTCGCCGCATTGTTGCATCTCTCTCCCTATTCTATCGCTACAACAATAATCAGTGTTCCTCGGAGCTTTCCCAGTGTATACCACCTCCTCTATGTAGGGTACGTAGTACCCGCCTTGCAACACACTCCCACCCCTACTCTGTGCAACTCTCCAACCCAAGAGTGAAACGGTATTCTCAGACTTTCTTCTATTCAACTGCTGAGCTTTGGAAATCTCTCCCAGAATCAGTCTTTGCCTCTTCCTATGACTTAAATTACTTCAAACTCTGTGTGTCCAGGCATTTTAGCATGAACGTCCCTTGATTTTGGCTCTGTCACTCTTTGAAATCTGGGGGAGGCACTCGGTGCAGGCAGTTATGCCTTTTGTCCCCCTCATTCACATAGAAAGAAAAACAAAATTGGTAACAAACCCATCTTACAAACATTAAATAGGTAAGTCACCATCAATATACTAAATGAACTTATATACCTTTTTCGTACCCTTTTTATACCCTTGATTTTTTATAGTTAGTTAAAATAGGACTTAAGAGGCTAGCAACCCTTCTATCAACACTCAAGAAAAGCGTCAGGAATGGAGCCTCTGTTTGAGAACAATGACAACAACAGAAGTGGATCATTCATAAGGCTTCCATTGCCAGACAGCCGTAAAGAAAAACAAATGAAGGGTTGAAAGACACATAGACATCCCCCCCCCCCTCTCTCTCTCTCTCTCTTCCCTCCCCCGCATCAAGGGAGCGAATGGGAACTGACAAGGATAAAAACAAACTAGCGGTTTTGTGGCGTGCCAGGCTTGTCGATAGTTAGGGTGATATCTTTGGCAGGTCTGGGTGAGCTGTGGAGAGGAAAGGTGATTCTCTCTCTCTTTCATTTTATCTCTCTCTATCTCTCTCTCTATCTCTCTCTCTCTCTCTCTCTCTCTCTATATATATATATATAGTGTCCCAGGCTTGTATTAGTAGTAAATCAAATAATGATATCAAGTCCAGCACATGCTGCCCTGGATCCTTGTCAAATGAAAGTGATTCCACCAAATTTTCGTGAAAATTGGGCAATATTTAATGGTCGCGCAAAACGAACGTTTTGATAGCTCCTCTAAGATTCGACCCATTATCTGCATTCTGATCACTCTATCGTGTTCAGAAGAGCCTAGGTACAGGGAAACGAATGTGAAATATCTGTTATGTTTACTTAGTTATTTATTCCTACTCCAACACCTTCTTGAGTTCCGCCTTCGTTTTTTTAGGGACAGCTTTCGTGTGGAGGCGGGCAAGCTTAAAGAGGAACTGGGTTTGCCGTTCGTCCTTCGTCCGGTTGCCGAGGAAGCGTTCAATGAGGGCTATTCCTCGTTCTGCGAGGTCGTTCGTAACCTTCAGGATACCAGCCTGCTTCTTCGCGCACTTGAAACACGAATCCGTGTTCCATGTTTCAGGACTCAGCTCAAGGAAGGTCGGTTGCTGGCCTCCTAGTAGACTTTTCAAGACCTGCATCGACCGCACTGAGCAGAAGGCGGAAAGCGGCCTGTTGAGATTGAATGGTGTTTTCGACTCGGGGCGCCGTGGATTCTTGGTCGTCGAGGGACGCTTCATCCCCTCTACCATCTCCGCCTTCTGCTCCGGCCTGATGCAGTCATCGAAGATGGCCAGTCCAATCAGGTTCTCGGAAAGGTACCAGAGATGGCGCCGCATGGCATGTTCCGCGACCGACGCAACCCCATCGTCACAGATCCTCTTCACGTCAGTGATGAAGTCCATGTCGTTCTTGGCTGCGTAGGACGGAATAATTGCCTCATTCCAGTATTTCGCGTAGACCATGGTCACAAAGAACGCAACTCGACGGATCTCCGCCAACTCCCGCCTGCTCATCTCCAGCTGGTCATGGAAGAGCATGATCTTCATGGCATAGATGGCCTTGGCCATCCATCTGGCCATGTGGTAAGCACCAGAAGCACGGAAGGATGTAGGGACTCCTCCTCCGAGGTAGGCCACGCTGAGCAGGATGATCTCTTTGTAGTCTTCGCATGGATGATTCCCACAGTCAAACAGACGTTTCAAGTGACCGAGCATCTCAAGGCGGTGAGCTTCTTCGTCGGATGACAGAGCGGTCGGTGTCAGGGGCTGTGGTCGGCTCTGGTCAACGATAGGCCAACGATTCTGGAGCCTCTTGAAAAGGGCGATGTTAGGGCCAGATAATGGACCCATGCAAGCCTCGAAGACATCCTTCAGAACAGCTTCCAGGATGTGGTGGTGGCATGCCAACCACACCAGGGGCTTCTCCAGTGCACGTTCAATCCTGATACACACTCCTTGAACCATCCCCGTGTTGGCCGCTTTCGTGTCGAATGCCATTCCAATGATGTTGCCCTCCAAGCTGCTTTCCCGCACCAACTTCAAGATGGTTTCCGCAACAGCTTGTCCTGTCCCGTCTGCAGACACAGGAACACCCAGAAGTTCCTCCGTATCCTCCCCGGACACCAAGACGGCCACCCTCTCCTCCAATGACCTTCCGTCCGCTAGACTGGGTAACAACTTGCCGTCCCAATGCAGGACCAAAGGGACTTCAGGCTTGAAGGAGAGAGACATGGCAATCATGGAAGACGATTCCCGGGAATGACGATGTTGGGGACTTCTCCAGTAGCCATACCACGTCCGTAGACCGTCTTTCACACGCCGAGCAGAAAACTGAACGAAATGCGCGACCAGTAAAAGACGAGAGAGGAAGCTGAAAGTTTTTCTGTTTGAACTTGTCACGACAGGGAACAAGGCCAACATGTGCTGGAGTGTGTCCGATACACGTCGGTTTCTTGGGACACCCTATGAAATTTTATTAAAATAATAAATTTATTATTATTATATAATTTATATAATAATAATAAATGTATTATTTTATAATAAACCAGTTGAAGTGAGGAAAAGATATGCCGAGTATTTTGAATCTTTGTTAAATACAAGAGATGGAAGAGAAGCAGTGATTGAAGCAGAGGTGGATGGAGATAGGTTACCCAGGCCACCCAGGTGGCAGGGAATGAATGAAAGGATTGAGGAAAATGAGGTGAAAGAAGCAGTGAAACAAATGAGAGCGGGAAAAGCAGAAGGTTTGGATGGTATTGCTGTGGAGTGTATAAAGAAGGGTGGAGATGTGATAATAGATTGGTTGGTGAGACTTTTCAATGTGTGCTTTGCTGTGTCAATGGTACCAATAGACTGGAAGAGTGCATGTATTGTGCCGTTGTACAAGGGGAAGGGAGATCGGCAGGAGTGTTCAAGTTATAGAGGTATTAGTTTATTGTCAGTGGTTGGAAAGCTGTATGGCAGGGTGTTGATAGAGAGGATAATAAAGTGTACGGAAGTTGCAATAGGAGAAGAACAGTGCGGTTTTAGGAGGGGAAGAGGGTGCGTGGATCAGATGTTTGCAGTAAGACAGTTATGCGAGAAGTATTTAGAGAAGCATAAGGAGATATTTTGGGCTTATGATCGTGTGGAGCGTGAAGCAATGTGGAAGGTGTTAAGGATATTTATGAAATTGGAGGAAATTTGTTAGAAGCAGTTAAGAGTTTTTATGAAGGGAGCAGAGCATGTGTGAGAGTAGGAAATGGTGAGTTGAGTGAATGGTTTGAGGTAAAGGTAGGTTTGCGACAGGGTTGTGTAATGTCACCATGGCTGTTTAATATGTTTATGGATGGTGTGGTGAGGGAGGTGAAAAGGAGAACTATGGGAAGAGGATTGGGTTTAGTAGGAAAGAATGGTAGAGATTGGGAGTTGAATCAGTTGCTGTTCGCTGATGACACAGCATTGGTGGCGGATTCTGATGAGAAACTGCAGCGGGTAGTCAAAGAGTTTGGTGTGGTTTGTGGAAGGAGGAAACTGAAGGTGAACGTCAATAAAAGTAAAGTAATGGTGTGTAATAGGGGAGAGCATAGGGTGAATCTAGATGTGAGGCTGGATGGGGAAATATTGGAACAAGTAGAATGTTTTAAATATCTAGGAGGAACAATAAGCAGGAGTGGAGGTATGGAAGTGGAGGTAAAACAGAGAGTGTGTGAAGGAAGGAAGGTTTTCGGAGCAATGGGAAGTATGTGGAAGACGAGAAATCTTCACATTTACCAATTCTTTCACCCAACCCGATCTTATAAATTCAAAAATAAACACTGCAATTTCTCTGAACCAGGACCTTTCTAGAATTAATGGATGGGGACAAAAGAATCTAGTTTCCTTTAATGCACAGAAAACCAAGTACATTCAATTTTCTAACCGACAGAATCTCACTGACTCCCATATATTTTTTAATGATGTAAATATTCCCACTTCCCCTAGTATTGACATTCTCGGTGTAACATTAACTACTAACTTGAGCTGGACACATTATGTTAGAAGCATTGCTAAGAATGCCTCTAAAAAACTGGGACTCCTGTACAGAGTTCGAGAATTCTTCACTGACGAGCAGTTGGCCGTAATATATAAAAGTCATGTGCGTTCTCAGATGGATTACTGTTCACCTCTGTGGGGTGGAAGTGGAGTGGTTGCATTGAGGCAGTTGGACAAAATTCAAAATAAAGCTATTAGATTAATCAATAACCCTGCAATCACACAGGACCTTCCTACATTATCCATACGAAGAAACGTTGCATCCCTTGCATTATTCTACAGATATTTTCACAGCAATTGTTCCGAGGAACTTGCTTCAATTGTGCCGCCTCTCCACATCTTTCCCCGTAGAACTAGGGCAGCTGAGAGCGCCCATGAATTTACACTTTCTCCTCCACAATGCAGAACTTCTGCTTATCAGAATTCATTTATCCCCAGAGCTACTACTCTTTGGAATTCACTTCCCTCAAATTGCTTTCCACAAACTTACAATTTACAAATGTTTAAATCCAGTTGTTACAAACATTTTATGAATGGAGGATGCCTTTAGGCACATGGACCTTTTTGTTTTATCTGTGTTTTTCCTTCCTCCGTTCATTGTCTCTTAAAAAAAAAAAAAAAAAAAAAAAAAAAAAAAAAAAAAAAAAAAAAAAAATCTCGGAGTGAAAGTAAAAAGTGCACTGTATCAAGGAATTGTTGTGCCAACAGTGATGTATGGGGCTGAGACATGGGCTCTGAAGAAAAAGGAGAAAAGAGGGCTGGATGTGATGGAGATGAGCTGCTTGAGGAGTATGTGTGGAGTTACTCGTAGAGACAGATTGAGAAATGAAGAGATACGTAGGAGAGTGGGGCAGCAGGAACATTTGTCAGCCAGAGTGGACAGAAGGGTGCTGAGCTGGTATGGTCATGTTGAACGAATGGGAGATGAAAGGCTTACAAAGAGAATATGTGAGTCAGGTACAAGGGGAGATAGAAGGGCAGGAAGACCCCCATTGAGATGGAGAGACTGTGTAAGAAAGGCTTTGGATGATAGAGGAATGACTATAGATCAGGCAGGGGAAGTGGTGGTGGACAGGAGTGAATGGAGAATGCTTGTGAATAGTTGAGTGAACACGTGGTCATTTGGAGTAAGGGGTCGGGCGCAAGTTGGACTAGATAATAGTCCATCAGGCGCCTGGCCCGGGGAGACGATTAATATGAAGGGTGTGCCTGGAAGTGTGGTGGGAGGGCTTGTCGCTTTGGCTCCGCTGCATGTCTGCCTGCCGAGATCGGAACCTCTCCTGGTGGTCAGGGGCCGGGGGAGTGCTGGAGCGACCTTGGTAACCCTGGTCTCTGGGTCTTCTCCTGGGTGACCTGGATGTGTGAGAGTTTGTGTTTCTTATCTGTGTTTATTTTTTGTTTTATGTTGTTTTTGTGTTTTCCCTGTTCTTGCTCTGTCTTGAGTCGGCTACCCCCAAAATGGGGATTGGGCCTGAGCATATAGATAGATAGATAGATTTTATTTTTATTATTATATATATATATATATATATATATATATATATGTATGTGATATTGACTGGTTGCATGGAAAGCGCAGCTTACACAGGAATAACAGGACCAGGGTTATGACAAACATCTTGCAGGCAGAAGTTTATTAAGTCGACTGCGTTTCGGACATCTTACGTCCATCTTCAGGTCTATAAAGCAGAAGTGACTACAATATTTACAAACATGTAGAAAATAAAATAATGTGGGCAAAGAAAGTCAAAATAGCAGGAACTCTCTGAAAAATCAACAAAAAATGTAATAATGGTATTACATTTTTAGTTGATTTTTCTGAGAGTTCCTGCTATTTGGGCTTTCTTTGCCCACATTATTTGATTTTCTACATGTTTGTAAATATTGTATTCACTTCTGCTTTATAGACCTGAAGATGGACGTAGAGATGTCCGAAACGCAGTCGACTTAATAAACTTCTGCCTGCAAGATGTTAGTCATAACCCTGGTCCTTTTATTCCTATATATAATATAAGTAGGTGTGCATAAAGTGTGTGTGTGTGTGTGTGTGTGTCTGTATCTGTATATACAGTATGTGTGCGTGTGTCTAGTCACTAATAATCGGCTTATTTCGAGCCAAAAGCCAATGTAAACGAGTGTGTGTGTATGTGTGCATTAATCGTCATAGAGTTAATAATGATAACGGAGTATGCGTAGAGATGTTAAATTTGATGTTCTATGACTGAATTCTGTCCGAGGCAGTAATATACTGTATACTGATTGTGTATATATTATATATATATATATATATATATATATATATATATATATGTTAGTATAGCCAGGTAATAGATTCTCTTTTAAACAGACGAGGTTAAAGGCAATAGCATAGTGGGAACTATCGAAGAGGAACTCCTGGCTGCCCACCGGCCCACTGTCTACTGCAGGTACATCGATGATATCTTCGTGCGGGTGAAGGACCTGGGCGAACTCAGGGACCTCCAGCAGCGCTTCATGGCCGCCTCCGGACTCAACTTCACATACGAAGAAACCACCGATGGACATCTACCCTTCCTCGACCTCCTTGTCTCCCTCCACGACCACGGCTTCAAAACTACAGTGTACACCATATCTACTAACAATGGCCAATGTCTTAATGGGGAAAGTGAATGCCCTAAACGATACCATCAGTCCACCATCGCCGCCTATGTCAGGAGATCCCTCACCCATTGCACCACCTGGAATGACAACACAATGAACTGGAAAGGCTCACCCAGGTCCTAGTCAACAATGGGTATTCCAACACTGACGTCACCAATGCCATCAACCACCACCTAGAAAAATGGTACAAACAAGACCCCCCTAGCACCAACCCGGCCAATAACATTACATTTTTCTACAGAAACTACATGTCTTCCGACCACACAACAGACGAATCCATTATGAAAGAAATAATTCACAAAAACGTCCTCCCCACCAACCCTGACAATAAAATCAAACTAATTATTTACTACAAATCTCCTAAGACCTCCAACCTTGTCCTCCGTAACCGCCCCATTTCCACCAACCAACCGAAAGACGATCATGTGATATACCAGCATATTTGCACCTCTGGGGACTGTGGACCCCTATCCTATGTTGGAATGACACAGACTCGCCTTTCCCGTCGACTAATCCTCCACCTTCAATCTGGCGCTATAAAAGATCACTATCAAGCCCCCCACCATCTTGCCCTAACTCGCGCTGACCTAGACAAACAAACCACCATACTCGACAAAGAATCAGACCCCAGAAGACTAGCTATTTTAGAAGCTCTATACATCCAAATACTCAACCCCAGCATCAACAACCAAACACAAGACCTTCAAATTCTTCCTTCAGGCAAGCGCTACAGGCATACTGCCCCCCTTCCTCTCGCCCTGTGCCCCCCTCCCGTATGCTTCCGCGCTCAGCACACATCTGACAACACCAACCAATCACAGCCACCCACAGCCAACAACCAACCACCGATAAGATTTAGTGCCCGTCTCGCAAATAGACTGCCTTCCACCAATGAACAGCCACCACACACCCAGTAGCTCTGCCCACCTCCCTATTCTTGATCCTCGAATTTTGTATAAATATGATGCTTTGTCCCTATTCTAATCATTACCTCTCCATTCCCTGAAGATGCAAGATGTTTACTTGTGAAACGTTGGATCCACCATGAATTTTGCTAACCTGTTGTACCTCATCTCTGAACCCCAGAGGAAAATTGTTAGAACTATTGAAAGCTATAACAATAAAATCCTGAATGCTGAAACTGCTATTGCCTTTAACCTCGTCTGTTTAAAAGAGAATCTATTACCTGGCTATACTAACATAAAACTCCACAACGAGAATGCCAGACATCGTACTAGCACCTGCCAGTTTCGTGAAGAACTGATACGAAAAGAATTAGCTGAGAAACGAGAGACCACCACCAATCTCCGACATGAACGTGACGCCCTGCTACAGAAATAGGATGAAGAAGAAACCACCCCTAACCACATCAAAACAGAAATCAACCAAAAACTCCAACAACTCAACGAACAACACAGACGACAAACAGAGAACACTACCATCCAAAAACTCTCCCGTCTATATGGTGGAACCATAAAACTTCCCAAGCCAACAAAAGGATATATTAACCTCACCAATACCACCCTAACGCCGGACCAAGAAGACCTCCTGAACAAAAGCTTAAATTGCCACTACATTTCCAAGCCGGGACCCCACCGAAAACGCCTTGAAATTGAAGTCCTACTGGATGACATCCTACGATTCCAGAAAGACGGCAAGATCACCACCACCGCAGCCCTACAACCCACCCTACTAGCAGAAGCCGCCAAAACCAGAGGATCCCACCAAAGCAAGCTCCTCAACAAACACCACTTCAAAGCCGCTAAACAACTTAAAGAGAACCCCAACATCATCATCCGACGAGCTGATAAGGCCTCCTGCCTTGTGATACACGGAAAAGAAGAATACCTACGGAAAATGGACGACATTCTTAGTGATAAAAACAAATTCAAAAGGATCACTCGCAACCCTACTGACGAAATAAAAAGGAAAGGCAACACCACCATCACTGCTATCAACGCCAAAGCCGATGGCGTACACCTGAAGAAACTCCTCGGCGAATTCACCCCAGGTTATGCTTACGGTACTATAAAAACCCACAAACCCGGGAACCCCCTCTGCCCCATCATATCACAGATCCCTACTGCTACCTACCAGACCGCCAAGGCCCTGAACAAACTCCTCACCCCTTTTGTTCCTCGGCAATACAACCTCAACTCTGATTATGACTTCCTAGAAATTCTAGGAGATGCCCCCCCAGCTAACGACCACATCATCGCCTCCCTCGACGTAGAGAGTTTGTTTACCAACGTGCCCGTTGACAAGACCATAGATTTTATCCTACGTCGAGTTTACCACTGCCCTAATACTAACATCCTGGACATCCCGGAGAAGGCCCTGAAGACGCTCTTGGAACTATGTACCAAGGAGTCCCCTTTCCTCTGCCCCCACGGGAATATGTACCAGCAAATCGACGGTGTAGCGATGGGAAGCCCCCTGGGGGTCCTGTTCGCCAATTTCTTCATGGGAACTATCGAAGAGGAACTCCTAGCTGCCCACCGGCCCACTATCTACTGCAGGTACATCGATGATATCTTCGTTCGGGTGAAAGACCTGGGCGAACTCAGGGACCTCCAGCAGCGCTTCATGGCCGCCTCTGGACTCAACTTCACATATGAAGAAACCACCGATGGACATCTACCCTTCCTCGACCTCCTTGTCTCCCTCCACAACCATGGCTTCAAAACTACAGTGTACACCAAACCTACTAACAATGGCCAATGTCTTAATGGGGAAAGTGAATGCCCTAAACGATACCATCAGTCCACCATCGCCGCCTATGTCAGGAGAGCCCTCACCCATTGCACCACCTGGAATGACAACACAATGAACTGGAAAGGCTCACCCAGGTCCTAGTCAACAATGGGTATTCCAACACTGACGTCACCAATGTCATCAACCACTACCTAGAAAAATGGTACAAACAAGACCCCCCTAGCACCAACCCGGCCAGTAACATTACATTTTTCTACAGAAACTACATGTCTTCCGACCACACAACAGACGAATCCATTATGAAAGAAATAATTCACAAAAACGTCCTCCCCACCAACCCTGACAATAAAATCAAACTCATTATTTACTACAAATCTCCTAAGACCTCCAACCTTGTCCTCCGTAACCGCCCCATTTCCACCAACCAACCGAAAGATGATCATGTGATATACCAGCATATTTGCACCTCTGGGGACTGTGGACCCCTATCCTATGTTGGAATGACACAGACTCGCCTTTCCCGTCGACTAACCCTCCACCTTCAATCTGGCGCTATAAAAGATCACTATCAAGCCCCCCACCATCTTGCCCTAACTCGCGCTGACCTAGACAAACAAACCACCATACTCGACAAAGAATCAGACCCCAGAAGACTAGCTATTTTAGAAGCTCTATACATCCAAACACTCAACCCCAGCATCAACAACCAAACACAAGACCTTCAAATTCTTCCTTCAGGCAAGCGCTACAGGCATACTGCCCACCTTCCTCTCGCCCTGTGCCCCCCTCCCGTACGCTTCCGCGCTCAGCACACAACTGACAACACCAACCAATCACAGTCACCCACAGCCAACAACCAACCACCGATAAGATTTAGTGCCCGTCTCGCGAATAGACTGCCTTCCACCAATGAACAGCCACCAGACACCCAGTAGCTCCGCCCACCTCCCTATTCTTGATCCTCGAATTTTGTATAAATATGATGCTTTGTCCCTATTCTAATCATTACCTCTCCATTCCCTGAAGATGCAAGATGTTTACTTGTGAAACGTTGGATCCACCATGAATTTTGCTAACCTGTTGTACCTCATCTCTGAACCCCAGAGGAAAATTGTTAGAACTATTGAAAGCTATATCAATAAAATCCTGAAACTGCTATTGCCTTTAACCTCGTCTGTTTAAAAGAGAATATATATATATATATATATATATATATATATATATATATATATATATACTGTATATGCAAGATAGTCACAGCAACACATGAACTTATATAATGCTGAATATCCACAGGGAAGGAAGGAAAATAAACACTGTGTCCCAAGTGCTTTCGTGTAGGCTATTACATCTTCAGGGGACAGAGGATAGGCAGAAAATGATCATACAGTGTGAATATTATTGAACATATACATATATATATATACATATATATATATATATATATATATATATTGTTACGTATCTTGATCCTCAAGTGGTTAACTTGATGAATCTAGATAGCACAGAGATATATATTAAGGTATCAGTCAGCTGAAGGCAAAACAAAAGTAAAATCTAATAAAATAATTTCCTGTTGTTGCTTCCTTTCCTTTTGGATCTTAGGACTTGGTAGCCTTTATTGACTGATACTCTTTACTTATGAAAAATACTGAAACTAATTAAAGTCATGTAGTATTTATAAAGAATTATTATTTAACCGAAGCTTAGTAGGCTATGGTTATGAACCGAATAAGTTATAGCTAAAGAAGGACTATTAATTTTATAAAAAGTCTTGAAAGATAAATATAAAAAGAATATTTCTGTCTCTTACCCTCTTTGAAATGAATAGATAGTTTCTTATGTCCTTTTATTTATATTTAATGTAATTATTCTTGGTTCTTGTCTTACGTTAATAGTATTATATTATTATTATCATCAGGAGTAATATCAAAGTCACATAAAAAGTTAGATATATATTTAATAATTAGTTAAATGTATTTCTTAACCACGTAACATTGAGGTTTGATTATGAGTAAATAAAGTTACAGGATCGTTTCATAGATTCGATTCAGGTCTCACTCAAATAATATGAAAAGCAAAATATAATATTTTGAAGCAAAAGAATTTTCTTCAGCTTAGGAAATCACTATAAGTAATATTAACACAGCCATGTTAGTCTAAGGCGATATTACTAATACGAGACAATAGCATCACCGTACGCACCATTAAGCAATGTAAGCTTAATTCAAAGAAAATGAAAGAACTCGTAAGTATTAATATAAAACAATAGTATTACTTTCATCATAACCCAATTACTTAAAGAGTTGCTTTAGTCCACAAGTTAGTCAAATTAAATAGTTAAACACATAATAGTAGCGTTCACGTTAATTCGCAATTAAATAGTTAAGCACGTAATAGTAGCGTTCACGTTAATTCCCAATCACATATCTCACTAACCAACATAACATAAGTGGTTACACCGAACACACTTAACACACATTTATATAATCTGACTGACAGTCACAATCCCATTATAATACTTCACCCCGTCTTCCTCCAGCTGCAAGTTCACCTTCCCCAACTCCAAATGAGACTGATTTGAATGCCCACAACTCAGGTCTTATACCAAACAATGATGGTGTAGGAACGAATCAGGAGGCGGGAGGTGGTGCCTACTCCAATCATAGCTCCTCGAGTCGCATAACAGGTGTCTGGTCCACTCACAGCTCCTGGCGTCGATCATACTTCATAGCATCGGTCATCGAGGTAGTTTGCAAGGGTCCCCTATGACGCCCGCAGGTGTGAAGGGTAGTTTGCAGGTATGCGGGCGAGCCAGTTTCCCCACTCGCATGGTTCGCTCGCTAGTCTGCTTCACCGTTTGGGTAGTGCGACTCCTTCAACTCTAATTCTAGCTCTTAAATTAACATACAGGGCTCCGTATGTCAGAATATATATATCTTTAATACATACGAGGTTGAAAGAAATGGCAATTTCTGCGTTGGAAATTTTATTATTCAAAGTTTCCAGGTCTCTGATGAGTTTTCGCTGGGTGGCAGGAAGTAGATGAAGGAGATGAGCAAAATTCATGGTGGTAGCGGGTTACATTAATGTACATGAAGATAAAGGATATACGACGCGTTTCACTGGACAACCAGCATTATCAAGTAAGGAAGGAATGATATAAAAGGTAAACAGGAAGGGTATATATAGAGGGTGGAGGATCAGAGGAGGCGGAAAACAGGGGGCAAAAGTCTGCTATTGGTGGAAGGGTAAACTAGGAGAGAGAAAGAGGGTAACCGCTTCACGCATGCGCACTTGATGCGGGATGGTGGTCGGTAGGTGGGGTCGAAGCTGATTGGCTGCGTGTCGAGGGGCGTGGCCTAAGTTGTGTGGCGCCTGCAGAAGACGAAGCTGAAGGAGGTAGCGCGGGGGGCGAGGAGGGGTGTTAGGTCCTGTAGGGTAGTGCCTTTTGGCAGAAGGAAGGATCTGAAGGTCCAGAGTTTGGTTGTTGATGTTGGGATGTAAGGCTTGGATATATAAAGCTTCGAGTATAGGTAATCTCCTTGGGTCACTTTCTTTATCGAGTATGGTGGTGTGTTTCTCTAACTCGTTGCGTGTGAGCTGAGGGTGGTTAGGGGTGAGATAGTGGTCTTTGATGGCTCCAGCCTGAAGGTGAAGAGTTAACCGACGTGAAAGACGAGTCTGCGTCATACCAATATAGGAATGAGGTCCACAGTCCTCATAATTACAGGTATGTTGGTAAATGACGTGATCGTCGGTCATCGGGCTCTTTATCTTGGTGGAGGCTGGTTTGTTGCGGAGAACGAGGTTGGAGGTCTTGGGGGATTTGTAATAAATTATTAATTTGATTTTGTTTTCCGGGTTGGTTGGGTGGACATGCTTGGAGATTATTTCTTTTAAGACAGCCTCGTCATTTTTGTGTTCAGAGGACATATAATTGCGGTAGAAGATCTTAATTTCATTGGGGGGGTCAATGTTGGGAGGGCTTTGGGTGTACCATTTTTCAAGATGGTGGTTGATGGTGCTGGAGATGTCGGAGTTGGAGTATCCGTTATTTACTAAAACTTGGGATAGTCTTTCTAGTTCCTGGTGGGTGTCGGCCCAGGTAGAGCAGTGCGTGAGGGCTCTCCTAACATAGGCGGAGATGGAGGATAGAAGATAACGGCGGGGCATTCACTATCGCCGTTGAGGCATTGTCCTGTGTTAGTTGGTTTAATGTAGACGGTGGTTTTGAACCCATGGTCGTTCAGAGCTACGAGGATGTCGAGGAAGGGGAGTTGTCCATTGTTAGATTTTTCAGAGGTGAAGTTAAGTCCGGAGGAGGTCATGAAGCGACGCTGGAGTTCCTGTAGTTCGTGGAGGTAGGAGATTACCTATACTCGAAGCTTTATATATCCAAGCCTTACATCCCAACATCAACAACCAAACTCTGGACCTTCAGATCCTTGCTTCTGCGAAAAGGCACTACCCTACAGGACCTAACACCCCTCCTCGCCCCCCGGTGACCTTGACGCAGCCCCCCGCGCTACCTCCTTCAGCTTCGTCTTCTGCAGGCGCCACACAACTTAGGCCACGCCCCTCGACACGCAGCCAATCAGCTTCGACCCCACCTACCGACCACCATCCCGCATCCAGTGCGCATGCGTGAAGCGGTTACCCC
>CM064550.1:5717234-5779786 GCA_032716605.1 Paralithodes platypus
AGTGAGGGTCTGAGTCTGGAGGGTGAGACGGTGAAGCGCTTGAGCGAAGCAACCGGCCGCTTCAGAGATGGAGCTGCTTCGAGCCATGATGGATGCTTCACATGTCTCACTCCCCAGGCTGGAACAAGACCTCACGGGCTTCACCGTGTTGAGCGGTGGCATGTACAGGCTCTCAGCCTATGCCCGAGAGGGAGTAGTTGGAATATAGAAAAAAAAAAAAAAAAAAAAAAAAACAATGAACTGGAAAGGCTCACCCAGGTCCTAGTCAATAATGGGTATTCCAACACTGACGTCACCAATGCCATCAACCACCACCTAGAAAAATTGTACAAACAAGACCCCCCTAGCACCAACCCGGCCAATGACATTACATTATTTTACAGAAACTACATGTCTTCCGACCACACAACAGACGAATCCATTATGAAAGAAATAATTAACAAAAACGTCCTCCCCACCAACCCTGACAATAAAATCAAACTCATTATTTACTACAAATCTCCTAAGACCTCCAACCTTGTCCTCCGTAACCGCCCCATTTCCACCAACAACCAACCGAAAGACGATCATTTACCAGCATATTTGCACCTCTGGGGACTGTGGACCCCTATCCTATGTTGGAATGACACAGACTCGCCTTTCCCGTCGACTAACCCTCCACCTTCAATCTGGCGCTATAAAAGATCACTATCAAGCCCCCACCATCTTGCCCTAACTCGCGCCGACCTAGAGAAACAAACCACCATACTCGACAAAGAATCAGATCCCAGAAGACTAGCTATTTTAGAAGCCCTATACATCCAAACACTCAACCCCAGCATCAACAACCAAACACAAGACCTTCAAATTCTTCCTTCAGGCAAACGCTACAGGCATGCTGCCCCCCCTCCTCTCGCCCCGCGCCCCCCTTCCTTACGCTTCCACGCTCAGCACACAACTGACAACACCAACCAATCACAGCCACCCACAGCCAACAACCAACCACTGATAAGATTTAGTGCCCGTCTGGCGAATAGACTACCTTCCACCAGTGAACAGCCACCACACACCCAGTAGCTCCGCCCACCTCCCTCTACTTGATCTTTGAATTTTGTATAAATAAGATGCATTGTCCCTATTCTAACCATTACCTCTCCTTTCCCTGAAGATGCCAGATGTTTACTTGTGAAACGTTGGATCCACCATGAATTTGCTAACCTTTTGTACCTCATCTCTGAACCCCAGAGGAAAATTGTTAGAACTATTGAAAGCTGTAACAATATAATCCTGAATGCTGAAACTGCTATTGCTTTTAACCTCGTCTGTTTAAAAGAGAATATATATATATATATATATGAGCACGCTAAGTCACTGTAGTCACTGTAGTCACTGTAAGTCACTAAGTGCTGGCTTTGGTAGTGGGGGCTCGGATTCCTTTATACAAAGCAATTTATATAATGGTTGTGAATATATTGTTTGCCAAGACAAAATATCCATAACACGGTCCAGACAAGGCAGTGGTTTCTATTTCTGCCACTTTAAGGGGGGTCACCTACTTTATTTATCTTTCTCTCTTTTTCTCTCTTTCTCTGGCTTGTATCCATTCGGCCCCATTCAGCCAACTGTTTTAAGACGCATTATCCCCATCCAGGTGTCAATTTTTTCCTGGCGAGCGATAGCAAGCCAGCATTGTATGGAGAAATCCGGCTTCGCCGGAGATATTCTTCTATCGAAAAATTTACAAATTTAGCTTGCTGTCAAAACAGAAATATATATATGCCGACTCGCTACCGCTCGAAAGGAAAATATTGACACCTGGATGGGGTTAATCGTCTTAAAATAGTAGGCTGAATGGGGACGAATGGATACAAGCCAAAGAGAGAGGGAGAGAAAGAGAAAACAAGCGAGGTGGCCCCCGTAACCAGCTACGACTTCAAAGCGTGACCGACTTGAGGTCGATATTGATATATGTTTACCATCTATTCCTGTTCACAATACAATATCCAAGAAGAAGAGAGATAACTGTTCACAATACAATATCCAAGAAGAAGAGAGATAACTGTTCACAATACAATAACTAAGAAAAAGAAAGATAACTGGTCACAATACAATATCCAAGAAGAAGAGAGATAACTGTTCAAAATACAATAACTAAGAAGAAGAGAGATAACTGTTCACAATACAATAACTAAGAAGAAGAAAGATAACTGTTCACAATACAATATCCAAGAAGAAGAGAGACAACTGTTCACAATACAATATCCAAGAAGAAGAAAGATAACTGTTCATAATACAATATCCAAGAAGAAGAAAGATAACTGTTCACAATACAATATCCAAGAAGAAGTAAGATAACTGTTCACAATACAATATCCAAGAAGAAAGATAACTGTTCACAATACAATATCCAAGAAGAAAGATAACTTTTCACAATACAATATCCAAGAAGAAGAAAGAGAGCCAGGTGCCACGACCATGACCCCAGAGAAGTAGCAATACGGAAGGAGGCGAGAGAACTAGGTGCCACGACCATGACCCCAGAGAAGTAGCAATATGGAAGGACGCGAGAGAACCAGGTGCCACGACCATGACCCCAGAGAAGTAGCAATACGGAAGGACGCGAGAGAACCAGGTGCCACGACCATGACCCCAGAGAAGTAGCAATACGGAAGGACGCGAGAGACCCAGGTGCCACGACCATGACCCCAGAGAAGTAGCAATACGGAAGGAAGCGAGAGAACCAGGTGCCACGACCATGACCCCAGAGAAGTAGTAATATGGAAGGAGGCGAGAGAACTAGGTGCTACGACCATTACCCCAAAGAAGTAGCAATACGGAAGGAGGCGAGAGAACTAGGTGCCACGACCATGACCCCAGAGAAGTAGCAATATGGAAGGAGGCGAGAGAACTAGGTGCCACGACCATGACCCCAGAGAATTAGCAATACGGAAGGACGCGAGAGAACCAGGTGCCACGACCATGACCCAAGAGAAGTAGCAATACGGAAGGAGGCGAGAGAACTAGGTGCCACGACTATGACCCCAGAGAAGTAGCAATACGGAAGGAGGCGAGAGAACCAGGTGCCACGACCATGACCCCAGAGAGGTAGCAATACGGAAGGAGGCAAGAGAACTAGGTGCCACGACCATGACCCCAAAGAAGTAGCAATACGGAAGGAGGCGAGAGAACCAGGTGCCACGACCATGACCCCAGAGAAGTAGCAATACGGAAGGAGGCGAGAGAACCAGGTGCCACGACCATGACCCCAGAGAAGTAGCAATACGGAAGGAGGCGAGAGAACCGGTGCCACGACCATGACCCCAGAGAAGTAGCAATACGGAAGGAGGCGAGAGAACCAGGTGCCACGACCATGACCCCAGAGAAGTAGCAATACGGAAGGAGGCGAGAGTACCAGGTGCCACGACCATGACCCCAGAGAAGTAGCAATACGGAAGGAGGCGAGAGAACCAGGTGCCACGACCATGACCCCAGAGAAGTAGCAATACGGAAGGCGAGAGAACCAGGTGCCACGACCATGACCCCAGAGAAGTAGCAATACGGAAGGAGGCGAGAGGACGAGATGCCTGGAAAATTTATCTTTCTGCAATAGAGGAGCAATGTTCCTGGTATTAATGTTTAGCCCCACTAGTTTTGAGATTTTAAGACGTTGGTTCCATTAGTTTAGGGATTGTATGACCTTTCACCTCATTTCTTTGTCAATATTAGGACCCTTCATGCCATTTAGGTGTCGATTTTTTTCTGGCGAGCGACAGCAAGCCTGTAATATTAGGAGGAATCGCTCTTTGGCCAGGACATTTTTCTACCGAAAAATGTACAAATCTATCTTGAAGGGGGGTCTAGTTTTTTTTCTTCTAAGCTTGATGGAGGTCTAGGGAGGAAACTAAAACAATATACGAGTCTGAAGGGGTTAATAGAGCAAACAAACAGCCACTTGTCCCCTTAAATGTTGTTCTTTATGCCGAGGTCCCTACCAACAATCAAATTCTGCAATACACATTTTTATCCCTTGCGTCCTTCCTTCTCTAAGTACGAATATATATCCTATAAGTATTATAGGTCAAGTTCGTCTCAAATATTAAACATATTGTATTTATATATTACCTTAATGTTACAACATACCAACAACACCACTCTTAAAATATTAGCTACCTCCCCTGCACCCCCTCTCCCTTCCAAATATTATATGTTCTTCCTATTTCATGTTCAACTTACCCTGATTTGCATATACTGTATATGCATGCATAGACTACAGTAGATCTGGACTGGACACGAAAATGGAACTTTGCAGTAAGGGACCCAAAATCGGAAAACGAGCCCCAAAGTTCGAACCTCGAAACGCGAAAATGTGATATTTTCGCGGTTTCAAGGTCCGATTTTGGGTCCCTTACTGCAAAGTTCCATGTTAGTGTCAAGTCCAGATCTACTGTAGTCTATGCATGCATGTTATCCATTATCAATAACTTCCATATTCTTAAATAAGTAATACTCAATATCTGTGCTTGCTCTCAGTTTGAAATATATATATATATATAAAATGTATACAACGTGACCGTGTACTCTGTCGTAGCTCTAATCCTCCAGTTAATATGCGATACATTGCACCATAAAAGGTTATTCTACGGATCCCATATCTGTTACCTTTATATACTATTCACTAATATATCTTAATAAGGGTATATTACTATAGAAACTTTAATTACCTTTTCCATATTCTCTTACCACCCTGAAATTTTCACAGTTAATACATAATATTTGATGTGTATGCATTTGCTCTATAATTAGTAAGCTTGCAAATTCTGAGCTAATAAACTTTCCGCTGAATTTTGCTTGTTGGATTTAAATTTTGCAAGGATTAAACATGCAGCAGTTTGTTAGTTTATTTTCCCTCATTAAGTTTGCAAGGTCAGCCGCGGGTTGGTAAAGAGTAAGTGCCGGGGAGAATGACTAACTTGTATATTATGAGAGAGAGAGAGAGAGAGAGAGAGAGAGAGAGAGAGAGAGAGAGAGAGAGAGAGAGAGAGAGAGAGAGAGAGAGAGAGAGAGAGAGAGAGAGAGAGAGAGAGAGAGAGAGAGAGAGAGAGATATATATATAGTGTGTGAGGGTTAGTGAGAGTGAGTGTGTGAACAAAAAGGGGGGGGGGGAGAGAGAGAGAGAGAAGGGAACAAACGAGACGAGAAGAGAAAGAAAAGAAAATAGAAAAGAAGAAAAACAAAACGAAGACAAAAGATAATATGAAAACAGAGCCCAAAGTAGGAATTACAAAACAAAAGAATACAACACGCTACCCCAGAATGAATACAAAGTAGACTAGCCTCGGGTCCCGCGAGACTTTGAACAATATATTAGGGGCGTGAGGGAAGGAGAATTAGCGGAAAAGAGAGAGAGAGAGAGAAAGAGAGAGAGAGAGATAAGGGGGGGGGGGGAGAGGAGGTGAAACTACGGACTTTAAACACACACACAAACACAAACACACACACACACACACACACACACACACACACACACCGTATAAAGCACCGGGCGCTGGCCGCGAGATCGAAATTTTTAGTCTCAGAATCCTAAAGTTTTTTTTTTTTGGCTATCCCGACGGAGAGGATTATATCGTGGTCCCTCCCTAGCCAAGCTGCTCAACTATCAGCTTGCGTTATGCTACACATACCCTTGTCAGTGCATTTTGCATTGCATATGTACTATGGCGGGAACTCAGGCACATAAAGGTCAATTGTGACCTCGTAGTTTAGGTAGAATATATATTGTAGAATACCTAGGTTAAGGAAAACAAATTCAGTCTCACGGCTGCAAGTGAACAATAAAACAACATATATTATTGTTATTATTATTATTATTTGTATTATTATATTTATTACTAATACACACACACACACACACACACACACACACACACACTGAAAATATAAACACATATATACACACACACGACCAACTCTCTTATTCTTGCGCATTACCCTCTTTTACCTGAAGGCACAACGTCACATACAACAGAAAACACAGCCATTATTATACTCTATGTGTTTGGCCAAGAGTCAGAGAGTGATATCAAATACTGTGACTATAAAACACGATCTACCGTTACATTCTGTCACATTACCTTCTTTAAGAGGAGGTTTTTAGTTTGTTCCCTAGACCTCCATCAAGCTTAAAATTACACCCCTTGACCCCCTTTCAAGGTGAATTAGTAGGCCTACATTTTTCGGTAGAAAAATGTCCCGACCGAAGGCCGGTTCCTCTTGTATTACAGGCTCGCTTTCGCTCGCCAGGAAAAACATTGACACCTAACCTAAATGGCACGAAAGGTCTTAAAATTGACAGAAATGTGGCGAAAGTTCTAAAAATCGCCGAACTAATGGGGCGAACGTCTTAAAATCTCAAAAGCAATGGGGCTAAACATGAGGGAGAAAGGGGTCAAGAAAAAAATCCCTTAACCTTGATATTAGAAAACGTAGAACACACAAACCGCAACAATTATTATACTCTAAGTATTTGGCCAAGGGTTAGAGAGTTGTTGTTGTTGTTGTTCCCCAAGCTGCCTGGCCGTACAGATCCAAGGCCCCGAGCAAGGCCATGGCCATAACTGAGCGCCCCCACAGAACCCTCCCTGCCGACCACAATAAAGCCTGGGTGACCGAAGCCACTCCATGGCGGGGAGCTGAGGAGGGTGCGGAAACGCCCGGGAAACCAAAGCCCCACCCAGGGCCCTGTGCCCCTCAACAATTATGAAGAGAAAGTTGAGGGTTAGAGAGTGATATGATATAATGTATCTATAAGACACGATCTATTCTTATATTCTACCACATTACCTTCTTTAAGGTACTGTAGGTAGCGCCAGGGAACTTGACAATAATGAAGAGAAAGTTGAGGGTTAGAGAGTGATATGATATAATGTATAAGACACAATCTATTCTACCACATTACCTTCTTTAAGGTACTGTAGGTAGCGTCAGGGAACCTTTACCTTTGGATACCTTTGGATGTGTTCGCCGCTCTTCTAGCGGCACCAAGGAGCGGGACGCCCCACTTGGACTACCAAGTGCTATAGTGGGGTCTAAAACGGTAGGGAGCTTTAAGATAAAATTGGATAAGCATATGGACGAGAAGGGTTGGGTGTGAATCAGCGTTGGGCCATCAGCAATCTGCATACCATATCCTGCGTTAATCTCTAACGTTTTGGTAAGATGATCCTCAGTATTAGAGTGTTGAGCCTATAATGGCTTTGTAATTGAACTGAGTTGTGTGGGACCGCTCTTCTAGGCCAACGCTTTCTGCGACTCCCCTCTTATGTTATGGGTGGTGATTTGGTGCAGTAGACTGTTTGAAGCAACAGCTCGCTCCCTTGCGAGGATGGGCTCGTCTGGCACTTTTTGCAGTTCGACATCTAGGGCTCTCTTGAAGTTGTCTAACGAGATGTCCCTCATGTCTCTTACTCGCCGTGGGAGTTTGTTGAAGAGACGTGGGCCTCTGTGTGATAACCAGCCCTCTCGCAGAGAGCCCATAGCACCCCTGTTATTCATCGGGGGATTTCGCATTCCCAGCCTCTCCTATCACTGATTTCATGACTATCGGAGTATGTAGGTTTGGTACTAAACCCTCTGCGATTTTCCATGTGTATATTATTAGGTAACGTTCTCTTCTACGTCCCAGTGAGTACAGATTCAGTGCTCTTAAACGCTCCCAATAGTGTAGATGTTTTATCGAACTTATATGCGAAGTGAAATTTCTTTGTACACTCTCTACGTCATTTATTTCACCTGCTTTGTATGGGGATGTTAATACGCTACAGTATTCAAGCCGCGGTAGCACTAGAGATTTGAAGAGCTTTATCATAGGCAATTCACCGCGTGTTTTAAAAGTACCCAGAATCCACCCCGTTAGACGTTTCGCAGCCGCCACTTTGACCTGGTTATGTACTTTGAAACCCATATTTTCAGACATTAATACCCCAAGGTCTTTCACACTGTCTTTCCGTTCTATTATGTGGTTAGATTCTGTTAAGTAATTTGTAATTTCTTTAACACCATTATTATCTCTGTACCGTATTAATTGGAATTTTTACTCATTGAATTGCATGTTGTTTTCCCTGGTCCACTGGAACACTACATTCATGTCTTCCTGCAGTCGGCCCGTGTCCTCTTGTGTGTTTACTATCTTGCTTAATTTTGTGTCATCAGCAAAAGACGACACCGTACTGTGTCTGGTGTTGGTATCTATGTCGCAGATTAGTATGAGGAACAGAAGGGGCGCTAGCACTGTTCCTTGGGGCACTGAGCTTTTGACATCCGAAGGCTCAGAAGTGACTTGGTTTACTGCTACCGATTGTTTTCGGTTTAAGAGTAAATTGTATATCCACCGTCCGATTTTTCCAGTTATACCTTTTGCTTTCAGTTTGTGGTCACATTTATCAAATGCCTTAGCAAAATCGGTGTAAATGACATCCACGTTTTTCTTTTCTTCTAGCGCTTTAAGAATTTTGTCATAGTGTTCCAAAAGTTGTGAGAGACATGATCTTCCCGCTCTGAACCCATGTTGGCCGGTGTTGTGTAGTTCATTTGTCTCCATGAACGTTGAAATTTTGCTTCGCAGGACTCGCTCGAAAACTTTAATGATGTGAGAGGTTAGAGCTACCGGGAGGTAGTTTTTTGGTAGTGCTTTACTCCCTCCTTTATGCAGTGGGGCAATTATTGCGTTTTTCAAGCTATCTGGTATGTCACCAGTGTCTAGACTCCTTCTCCACATTATAGCCAGGGGTTTTGAGAGGTTTTCCTTACATTTTTTCATTAGGATCGAATTCCATGAGTCCGGGCCTGGTGCCGAGTGGGATGGCAGGTTGGAAATGGCCTCTTCTATGTCTTTTGGACCGAAATCAATATCCAGTATCTGAGGGGTTTCCGTGGGGGAGGTTTCCATGAAAAATATATTTTGGTCTCTGATGACTTTTGTTTCATCAGGCTCACTGAATGCCATTTCATACTGCCTGCTTAAGAGTTCGCTCATTTCCTTTTTGTCCCCTGTGAAAGAGCCGTCCCCTTTGCTCAGTGGGCCGATGTTTGATGTTGTTTTTGCCTTTTGTTTGGCATATGAAAAGAAGTATTTGGAATTTTCCTTTATACTGCAATAGCTTTCCTCTCCTCTTCCATATGTTGTAGTTCATATGATATTCTTAGCCTTTGTTCAATTTCCACAATTTCTCTATCTATTTCGACCTTTTGCCTATCCTGTAGATTTTGATGTGTGCATCTTTGTGTGAGTAATTTTCTTCTTCTGTACAGCTCCTCCTTTCCCGATCTTGTTTGCTTCTTCGTTTTGTTTGTCTTGCAGGTATATGGTGGCTACAGATTTGGGTCATGGTTTCTGTTATTAAGACTAGACATTCTGCTGGTGTCAGGTTATCCATTAATCTTCCCAGTCTATTTCCTCCATTTCTTGATTTACCTCTTCCCACCTAATGTTATTGTTATTGAAGTTAAATTTACTGAAGGGGCCGGTTTTTGTTCTCGATTCTGAGGTTGTCTGTACACTTTCTAAGGTTGTTTTGATCTCAATTAATTTATGATCTGAGTATGTTGTGTCCGATATGTTAATGCTGTGAACTAGAGAGTCGTTGTTAGTGAAGACCAGGTCTAAGATATTGTTTTCCCGTGTGGGTTCAGCAATATGTTGGGTAAGACTAAAAAAATCACAAAGTTCAAAAAGCTCTCTCGTATTAGTATTTGCTTCTCCGGTGTTATTTGCCACTAACTGGTTTTCTAGTTGTCTCCATTTAATGTTTGGTAGGTTAAAGTCTCCTAGCCATATAATATTTGGTGTTGGGTTCCCCAGGGTTTCCACTTCTGATTTTATTTTGTTGAGCTGGGTTTTGAATTCTTCTCGGGATGAGTCTGGAGGCCTGTATGTAACAATAACTGCTAAATTTAGGGATTCTATTTTAACTCCAAGTATTTCCACCACTTCATTACTGTTATTTAGGAATTCAGTACATATCAGTGAGTCATGTATGTACAAGGCTACACCTCCATGTGATCTATGCGTTCTGTCCGCCCTATGTAGGTTGTAACCAGGAATCCATACCTCACCATCTTCCTGATCTTTAATGTGAGTTTATGTGAGAGCCGCAAATATAGCGTTTCCTTCTTCTAGCAGGCCCCTAATAAATGGTACTTTGTTCGTGGTTCTATTTTTTAGGCCTGGGATATTTGCAAACAAGATTGGGGAGGGATTGTTTGGAGTACTATGTGTACCTAATAGTCTTCGGGATGTATTGGCCACTCTTGGGAGGCCAGGAGGTGCTCGAGGTGTTCTAAGTGCTCTTCCATCTCCCTCAGTCTCTTCATCTTCATCTGCCCTTTCCCTCCTTGCCTTTTTCCTCTGTCTCGTCCTCGCATAGCTAGAGAGTTTTTTGGGCTACCATTCGTGTTAGGTCTAGCATATCTCCAAGTCCCTTTAATATGAAAAGCTGGGCATTTCATATTGTAGCAGGTCTTGTTCTCAGGTGATGTCTTGCAAAGGGATGGGTGGTGGTATTTGCAGGTTTCACCAAATCTACATTTTCCATGACTGGTTTTGTTGTTGCAAATTTTGGGATGAGCAAATCTACATGAATTCCCATTATATTCGCCCTTTTGACCAAAGTAGCACCTTCTTTCCAGATAATATCTGCACACTGGTGTAGACAACCCCAGTAGGTGTGGCTGGGGCTGCAAGGGGTTATGTGGTGAGCTAAGTGTGGTTGTGGGTGATAGTGGGCTTGGTGTATGGGTGGGTGAAGCCTGCAGGGGGTGGAGTTACGGGTCGGTTTGTAGGTGGGCAGGTGGCAGTGGTGAGGGGGGAGACGATGTGGAAGGGGAGCCTGATATGGGGGCTTGTTGCATCCTACGTTCATCCTGCAATTGTATTTGATCAACAGCAGTAGGGTGGTCAATGGCCATAGATGGGATTAATGTGGGTGTTTTCTGGGTCTGGGGAGGTGTGGGGAGATGTGCGGCAGGGTTTGTGGATATGTAGGGTGCGAAAGGTTGTTGTTCGGCAGGCGATGTGTGTTGATGTGCAGGAGGCAATGTAGGCATTATCATGGGAAGGTGTGCGTGTGTGGGTTGTGATATTAGTATGGGCCCTGAGGCCCCAATAGTTCCCCATTTTCTGTGAAAGGTAGCTATGTCTTGGCTATATTTCAGTCTATCTTGTACTTCTGTATTTTCTACAGTCTGTATGACTTGCCATGTGATATCGAAACAACTATCGCAGAAATGGAGGTTCTTCCCTCTTGTATTGTACGCCTCATTTATTGGTGTCAATCCTATGCAAATCCAGTGGTATGGTTGCTTGCATATCCGACATGCGGTACCTTTATGCATGTGTATATTCATCTTACAACTCGTACATTTGTCTCTGGCAAACATTTTTGTTTGTTTTTTGTTTTTGTTTTTGTTTTTCCACCAGCCCTTACATGGGGGAGAGAGAGAGAGAGGGGGGGGGGGGGGCTTGGAGGACAAGGAGGTGTTTGTTACGCGGTTTGTGGGGAGTGTGTGTGTGTGTGGGGGGGGGGGGGGGGGGGGGGGGAGTGCCACTCGTTTACACTCGTTATGTTTAAACTTTAAGCAACTTTAAGTAACACTTTCAATAATTATCTTATGAAACAGAATTCTCACTGCCCTAACCACTTTTCCCGTTTTTGGTCGACTGTTTAGCGGAATATACGGCACTCTAGGAAAATAACGAACTTTCCAGGCTACCTATATATAGTATCTATTATAATTTTCATATTTTACCTATCAAATTGATTCAACACTGCTCAGGTTCGAATTTTCACCACATTTGGTTGCGTGGGAGATCTTTCTCTCCAATAACGTCACTACTAACCTGCGATATGGTCGAGAAATAATCTGCACTGATTTAATTTGTTTATTTATATATTGTTTTTCTCTGTTTGCTATTATTTACGATTTTTGTTTTGTCGGTACCCTTTCCTGTCGAGGTTAAGTTTCGCTTTTGGTAAAATCGTATAGGGGGAGGGGAGGGGACGTGTCCAGGAGAGCGAGGGGATATATGTGTTTATGGTCTTTGCGGTCACTGAGGGTATTTTGTTTACAGCATAAAGCTAAAGTTAAAAGTTCCCCTGACTTTAATTCTCTGTATTATACTTTCCTAGTTTATTTACGTGATATACGATGTTCACTATCACTTTTAACTTAGGCTTCCTATTTCCGCAGACCCCTGTTTGATTTCATACGACTAAATAGCTAACACTTTGCTTTGGCACGTGACGGTTTTTTCCCTCTTCTTTTTCCACCCGCCTTATGGGCCTGCCCTAGGCCTGTCCTAGACCAGAGCCGTGGCACTGCTGTAGGAGTTAACGGATTTTTTCTCCAAAACGCGTATATCTCTCCAGATATTTTATCAATCGGTTCGATTTTGCACTTCACAGGACCGCGACACTACGTTTGTTTTTGTGTGTGATTTTTTTAAAAGTTTAATCACCAGTATCCCGCGGGATAGTCGAAAAATCCCGGACCGCGACGGACGTGACCTTCCTCTCTGACTGCACTTGACAATAATGAAGAGAAAGTTGAGGGTTAGAGAGTGATATGCTATAATGTATCTATAAGACACAATCTATTCTTATATTCTACCACATTACCTTCTTTAAGGTACTGTAGGTAGCGCCAGCGAACTTGACAATAATCTTGACCCCTTAACTTCCTATAACTCAAAATTAATAAAAGCAATCGGGCTGACGTTTCTATCATTTGGGAAGAGTCCACCAGGAAATAGGTGTGGATATTTACAGCCAGTTTTCTCTAGGACCTATTGAGTTACAGAGAGGTCAGGGATCAAGATTATTGTCAAGTTCGTTGGCGCTACCTATAGTACTTGCTTTATTGGGCTACTTTCTCATTTATTTATTTTAGTTTCCTCGTTAGACCTCCGTCAAGCTTAAACAAATACCCCCTATGCCCCCTTTCAAGATATATTTGTATATTTTTCGGTAGAAACATGTCCCGGCCGAAGGCCGGTTCCTTAAGAAATTACAGGCTCGCTTTCGCTCGCCAGGAAGAAATTCACACCTAAACGGCACGAAAGGTCTAACTATTGACAAAGTAATGGGGCGAAAGGTCTCAAAACACCAAACTAATGAACGAACGTCTTGATATCGCAAAACTAATGGGTCTAACATGAGGGAGAAGGGGGTCCAGAAAAAAAAAGTACCTCCCCCCTTAACCCTTTCTGTACCGGGACGTCTTTTATATTCAATCCCAGCTATATTAAGACGATTCTGTACCGTTTAAAAAGGATCTATGCAGTTAAAAGGGTTAAATGAGATGCATGGAAGCCTGTTAGTTGCTGGAGGTTATTTTTAAACTGAATAAAGTCGTCTAATAGTAGGAAGAATATAACTGAAAAGACGTCGCCGGTACAGAAGGGGTTAACCTTGATATAAGAGATGTTTGTCTACTCTTAAGCCGGTATCACACTAGCGCTTTTTCCCTCAACATTTATCCTCAGCACTGGTCTGGCAGCATATGAGGTCAATATTCATAATAGTTTAGTTATCTAAATTTCTCTATCATCAGTCTAGTTTCCGATACCAGTGCAAAATATTCCAGAAATGTTGCCAGACAAATGTTAATGATCGAATGTTGACTATAAAAGTTCTCGTGTGATACCGGCTTTAGGGGACAGTGGCTGTTTGTTTGGCCTATTAATTCATTTATTCATATATTTTTTTTAGTTTCCTCCCTAGACCTCCGTCAAGCTTAGAAAAACACCCCCTAGACCCCCCCTACAAGATAGATTTGTACATTTTTCGGTAGAAGAATGTCCCGGCCAAAGGCCGATTCCTCCTAAATTTACAGGCTCGCTATCGCTCGCCATGAAAAAATCAACACCTAAATGGCACGAAGGGTCCTAATATTGACAAAGAAATGGGGTGAAAGGTCATAAAATCCCCAAACTAATGAAACCAACGTCTTGAAATGTCAAAACTAGTGGGGCTAAACATCAGGGAGAAGGGGGTCCAACAAATGGTCTGTCTCCCCTTAATAACGTAACCATAACACAGGATCTACTCTTATATTCTTGCACATTACCACCATATTATACCTTGACAACAGAGAACGTACAACACACAAACCATAATATTATACCTTGACAACAGAGAACGTACAACACACAAACCATAATATTATACCTTGACAACAGAGAACGTACAACACACAAACCAGAATATATAAAGTGTTCTAGGTAGTTGGCCACGAGAGAAATACCGATTAATGTAACAATAACAAACGATCTACTCATATATTCTTGGGCATTACTATCTTTTACCCCGCCATAACAGAACGCACTCGGCACAAAATATAATTATCGTATTTAAGGGGTAGGCTTTATTTATTGGTAGAATTATTTACAGAATGTTTATACATTTTGTTTAGTCTCCTCTGACCTCCATCAAGCTAAACAAAACAAAAACACATCCACAAGATCCCCCTTCTAGATAAATGTGTACATGGCGCGAAAGGTATTCACATGCACAAAGAAATGGGGTGAAAGATTTTAAAATCGACCAACTAATGAGCCGAACGTCTTAAAATCTGAAAACTAATGGGGCTATAAGCGTTTCTTCTCAACCCAGGGTTGTCGGGCTCAACGGGGAGGTAGTTGCAGTTTCTCCCTCATGTCTAATCTCATAAGCTTTGAGAATATAAGACGTTCTTTCCATTAGTTTGGCGATGTTAAGACCTTTTGCCCCATTTCTTTGTCAATATAAAGAACTTTCGTGCCATACTGAATGGGTTAACTTGAACTAAAAGGACACATTACACGCACCTAGAGAAGCACTCGGAAGAGCGCCGGTGGAATCGGGCTTTAACCAGCCGAAAACTATATCGATATATTAATTTTTCACTGTTGTATTTTATTTTATATTTTTTATTTGTTGTAAGCTTGATGGAGGTCTATGGAGGATACTAAAATATATGTATATCTATCTATCTATCTATCTATCTTATATATATATATATATATATATATATATATATATATATATATATATATATTGCATCAACTAAACAATCCTAAGTTTACGTGTAAGAGGTAAATACGTAATAATAGTGCAATTGATATCATGCGAGAGTTGAAACAAGTATTAATTCGTGTGTTTATTAATATATTGTATTCATCTTTATTCAACTGTATTTATCTTTAATTGGTTGTACTATTCACCCCCCTATTTGGCATACAGAAACACGATTATTCATTATGTTTATCTAGAATTAGTGGTAGTATTCAGCCCCCTATTTGACATACAGAAACTGGTGGGCGCCCGCGAACTTCTGTCAACAACGGTACTCGGAGTGGAGGAGTTATTATTATTCATTAGTGTCACTGTTGAGGGGGAGGTACCGGTATTCGTTCTTCATGGATTCCCCTTCTCCCTCATGTTACGCCCCATTTGTTTTGAGATTACAAGACGTTCGGCCCATTAGTTTGGCGATTTTAACACCTTTCATCCCATTTCGTTGTCAATTTTAAGACCTTTCGTGACATTTAGGTGTTGAATTTTTCCTGGCGAGCGATAGCGAGCCTGAAAATGTAGGAGGAAATACCGAAAATGTACAAATTTATCTTGAAGGGGGGGTCTAGGGGGTGTTTATCAAAGCTTGATGGAGGTCTAGCGAGAAAACTAAGACATAAAGGAATATATGAATTAATAGACCAAAAAAACAGCCCACCTCCCCTTGCGGCAGATCATTATACAGTGGTGAGGGATACTATGATAACAGTGGCGGGACTCTATAAAGGGCTCTGAGGGTACTGTATTATGGAGGGGAGGAGATGGAATTATACGCTACGCTTATACACACACATACTTCCACACACGCTTACACACACTTACACACACGCTTACACACATGCACATACACACATATACGGGTCGGGTTAGCCTATTGGTCTAGATCGCTGCGCGCTGACTACGAGGTCAAGGGTTCGATCCCCAGAATCCGAAAGCTTTTTTTCTATCCCAATGGAGAGGATTGTATTGTAGTCCCTCCCTAGGTTGGCTGTTCAACTATCAGCTTGTGTTAGTCAGATACACGTACTCTCACCAGTGCATCTGCGTATGTACTATATGATGGGAAATCGGCACCTCAAAGTCGCCAAAGGTCACATGTGACCTCTTAGTGAAGGTAGAATATGCACTATACTGTACCCGGATTAAGACAAACTAGATTTTCAGCCTCACGGCTGCAAGTCAACAATAAACCGATAATTATAAATTATTATTATTATGATTATTATTGGAAACAGATTAACTTGCTCATGTAGTAATGTACACCCTATGTGGTGGATTGTGTTCATTTATTTCATAAATTTTATTTGAGTAAGTGTTGTTTCCACATAGCGACTTTGATAAGTTATTTTGCCTTTATATTGTCTTTGTCTAAGTTTTGGTTTGTTTAGTTTGCAAGTTTTACATTTTAATGAATTGTATTATTTACACACACACACACACACACTCTCAAAGTAACGCTTAAACAACTCAAACCCGGCATATGCTGTATATAAATATTCGTAATATATATATATATATTATTGAGCAGTGATCACAAAGCCAAGTGGTTAATATTGTTCTTGTACAATAATATAAGGAGGTGGATGGCGTTGGGTTGGCTGTAAGTGTGTGTGTGTGTGAGAGAGAGTTACACAGAGTTACACAGTTACACAGATACTCAGACCACACATACCTTGCGATCCCAACAAGGTGGTCCGACCTTAATACTAATACTACTAGACAGGGACAGTTTAAAGTGGAAGAATAGGACAGTAAAGTAGAAGGCTCTCTCCCCACTCTCCGCTCCCTCCGGCTAAAAAGCCGTACCGGAAAATAGAATGAAGTGTAACCTTATGGGTCAGGAAATACCCACAAGGAAAGTTTTTATATAGTATTGGAAGAAATTAGTTTGAATAAGAAATGACACATGCTTACTGATTAATTCATATTAATCCAATCTTCATTAGATGATCGTCCAATCTTTTCTTAAACGTATCAATATAATTACTGTCGACCACCTCCCTTGGTAAACTATTCCACTGTTGAACCACATTGTATGTGAAGAAATTTTGTGTCGTATCTAAGGATGCCTTTTTCTAATTATTTTAATTCCATTACCTCGGATTGCAGCATTATTAATCGTGAACAGTGCACTGCTATCTACTCTTTCAAATCCCTTAAGTATCTTAAAACACTCGATAAGTTGGCCTCGCAACCTCTTTTCTTTAGCGAGAACAAATCATAATAGGGCTTGTTTTTAAGAGAGGGAATTAGTTTAGTTGCTCTACGCTGCACATAATTTATTCGAGTCCTTCTTGAGATACCGGGACCAAAACTGAACGCCATTTCAAGATGGGGTCTAACAATGCTTTTGATTAACGGCAAAATATTGTTTTCGTTTTTATAGGTAACATTTCTGTTGATAAATCCAAAGGCTTTGTTAGCTTTATTTGCCGCAGCCGCACATTGCTTTGAGGATTTTAGGTTTTCTGATATTATAACCCCAAGCTCTTTAACCTTAGAGTTTGCTATTATTGGTTGGCCTTTCATTTGATAATCATACTTTTTCTTCTTTTTTAACCAACGTGTACAATTTGACATTTGTCGACATTAGAAGGCATTTGCCACTTTTTTCACTAATCCACCACTATTTTGCTTAAGTCGGACTGTAGGCTATATCTGTCTTCCTCATTCAAGACTATGTTCTCTATGTTTGTATCATCAGCAAATTTGGAGATAAAGTTATTCAGACCTACATCAATATCATGTATATATATGATATATAAAATCGGACCAAGGACCGATCCTTGAGGCACACCGCTGGTAACAGGCACCCAATCTGATTATATTCCACTAATAACAACTCTTTGCTTTCTGTTTGCAAGCCAGCTTTGAATCCATTGATATATACTGTATATTACCCTTTATTCTGAGCATTTCTAATTTATCTAATTTATTGTGAGGTACCTTGTCAAACGCGAGAGTACAAAGTACAAAGGGAGTACAAAGAAAATCAAGCAACAATAGGTCTAGTGACCCTTATAGGCTGCTTGTCCTCCAAAACACTGAGGATCAAGTGTCCAAACAGTGGTTTAGAGTGGGTAAGGGAACATTGGAAAGGGAACTACTGCCCTGGAACTAATGTCCGTGGCAGGATTGGGAAGTTAGTAGGGGACAGATGGGTTAGTAACTGAGGGGAGGATAAAATAAAGTTATTCATTTACAAACGCAGTCAGTCGCGGGTTTGATGCAAGATATTTGTCTAAGCGAAGTTTGAATGAATCAACGGTGCTGCAGTCTATAACATCTCGGGGAAGCCCATTCCATAAGTTGACAACTCGATTGAAGAAGACATTTTTAGCTTCGTGTGAGTTAAAAGTTTTACCAATAATTTTGCACCCGTTTCCCCGCGTGTAATTAGATTGGTCGATAGTGAAGTACTTACTACAGTTCATATTGTCGATGCCTTTGATGATTTTGAACACTTGAATTTAGTCTCCTCCTAATCTGCGCTGGGTTAAAGGAAATAGATTTAATTCTCTAAGACGCTCCTCGTATGGTTTGTTCTTTAGGCTAGATATCATTTTGGTAACTCTACGTTGAACTCGTTCTAGCTTGTCTATATCTTTTTGGTAATAAGGGCACCAGGATTGAACGCAGTATTCCAGAAGAGGGCGGACTAAGGAATTGTAAAGGGTTAGGATAACGTCTTTGGATTTATCCTCAAATGACCTGCCTATAAAGCCAATTATTTTGTTTGCCTTCTTAACAACTTCTGAACATTGTTGACTCGGTTTTAGGTTACTCGATATTGTTACTCCCAGATCGGTTTCTCTGTTTACATTCTTAAGCTGAGTGCCATTCATCAAATAGTTTGCTTTCTCATTTTGGTATCCGATATGACTGTAGTACTTTACATTTATCCGCATTGAAACTCATTTGCCAAATTTGGGCCCAACATGACAACTTATCTAGATTGTGTTGCATATTGTCAACTTGTTCTTTTGAGAGTACGCTATTTGCAATCTTTGTATCGTCAGCAAATTTTGAGATTGTACAGGTGAGACCCTCATCTATGTCGTTGATGTAAATTAGAAAGAGAATTGGTCCTAGTACCGATCCCTGGGGTACCCCGCTACTTACATTGGTCCATTTAGATGCCTTACTGCTTATGACTACTCTTTGCTTTCTGTCGCTGAGCCAATTTTCTATCCATTTCAACACACCGTCTTGTATTCCATGCGCTTTTAGTTTTAGCAGTAAACGTTTGTGGGGAACTTTGTCAAAGGCCTTTTGAAAATCAAGGTATATAATATCTACAGCTTTACTCTCATCGTAGAGGTTGAGGATATCGTGGAAGAAGTCTAAGAGGTTTGATAAACAGGAACGTTTTTTACGAAAGCCGTGTTGAGTATCTAAGTATTTTATTTTCCTCTAAGTGATTTACGAGTCTGTCTCTTATGAGTGTTTCTAGCATTTTACATACAACTGAGGTTAAGCTAATTGGACGATAGTTACTGGATAGGGATTTGATGCCTTTTTTGAATATCGGTGTTACGTTGGCTAGCTTCCACTGATCAGGCATAGTTCTAGACTGCAATGATTTATTGAATAGCAATGTCAGTGGGTTAGAGAGCTCATCCTTAGCTTCCTATAGGACTCTAGGTGAGATTGTATCAGGTCCAAGCGTTTTATTTACCTTGAGTTTATCTAAACAATTCAATACTTCTCTCTCTGTAACGGTGATATTGCTTAGAACATCTGAATCGGCGATGGTGTAGGGATATCACTGAGGTCTTCCGTTGTAAAAACTGATGCAAAGAAGGTATTGAGGGGCATTATTTATTTGTACTTCGTCTTTGGTGTATTCTCCATTTTCATCGACTAACGGTCCAACAGTTGAAGTAACTACTTTTTCTTTCTGATATAGCTATAGAATTATTTCGGGTTTGTTTTACTTTGATTCGCAACATGTAACTCCAGGGTCTTTTTACTTTGCTTAATTAACTTTTTGGCTTTGCGTCGTAGCTCTACAAATTTCAGAGAGAGAGAGAGAGAGAGAGAGAGAGAGAGAGAGAGAGAGAGAGAGAGAGAGAGAGAGAAAGTCAGAATGGTTCAGAGAGAGGAGGGGGAGATGATAAAAGTTAGTGTTTCAACTCTTCAAACATAAACAAGATAAAAATAGTGTATATATTTTGTATCATTTAAAATATAGCGTAAATTTAAGTTATATTTTGTAGCTAAGAAACTACAAAGAATCTAGAGTATCGTCGTCAGTAGCGAATTTTTTCGTCTGAAATATGACCACATTTTGTGTATTCCGTTTTTAAATTACCTTTGTTTGGAAGGCGGAATTGAAAGATTATTAGTATGCTCTCTCTCTCTCTCCCTCTCTCTACATATATATATATATATATATACTAGCAGGGGTACCGGGCGTTGCCCGGGTAATCACCATAATCACCATCACTACTACCACCACTACTACTACCATAATCACCATCATCAATCACTACTACCACAATCATCACAATACTACTACTGTACTACCATAACCTCCCTGTGCCTCATGAAACGGGGACCTCGATTTCGGCCGCTAAATGACCTCCGATTTTGGATCTGACCTCATCCGTATCCCCATTTTGGGGGGCTGCGAACAACTTTCGTTCCATACACCTTTTCGATCGGAGGCCTCCTTCTGCCCCAAACGGGTCGAAATCGTCGATTTTGTTTTCGCTCCCGTTTACTACATAAGTTCTGCCGAAAATTTTGTTAAACAAAAGTGTCTCTGAATTCCTCTAAACTCGCCTAAAACCATCTCCAAAGCTTGGGCTTTACAACGGTGCCCCACACTCCCACCTGGCACCAAAACTGTGGGAGGAGTTTAGTAACAAAGTCGGGTAACTGACAAACAGACAGACAAACATTGACCTTTATTTATTAAGATATAGTATACCGGTACAAAGGAGTACAAAGGATATCAAGCAACAACAGGACCAGCGACCCTTCAAGGCTGCTTGCCCTCCAAAAAACTGATGGTATATACGTATACATATACGGTATATTTAATCCCCACTGACTTGCTTCCATCATTAGGTGTTCAATTATTCATGAACCCCATTAGTTTGCCGATTCTAAGCCTTTGGTCCCATTTCATTACAAATATCAAGACCTTTCGTGACATAATTATAGGTGTCGATATTTTCGTGACGAGCGACAGCGAGCCAGTAATTTTGGAGGAATCGGCCTTCGGCCGGAACATTTTTCTATCAAAAAGTGTAGAAATGTATTTGAAAGGGGAATCTTGATGGAGGTCTAGGGAGGAAACGAACACAATAATAAATACATGAATCTATCTATCTATCTATCTATTGCCTGACGCCTTGAAGGGGTGGCCACGGACGAACCGCCCCCATGCACCTCTGTCCCCAGTCAGTCGACGTCCCTCCCCCCAACCAGCACCACCTTCGTTCATGTACTTCCTCACTCCATCCTTCCACCTCTCATTCGGTCTACCTCTCCCTCTCTGTCCCTCCACCTCGCTCTCGTACACCCTCTTAGTCATTCTCTCGCTTTCCATACGTTCCATATGGCCGAACCATCTCAAGTTGTTCCTTTTCACACTTTCCAGCACATCTACCTCCACACCACACCTCCTTCTTACTTCCTCATTAGTCTGTCTATCCCTCCATGCATATAACACTTATCAATACACTTATTATATTTTAAATAACAGACATTAATAATAAAAAGGAAGAAATTTGTACACCTTTTTATGATAATGAATCAGCTTTATAATAATGCTTTTGGGCGATTTGTGCATGTATTCATTATTTTTCTAGTGTCCTCCCTAGACCTCCATCATATTTAAAAAAAAAAAAACATCCATTAGATCCCCTTTCTAGATTATTTTGTACATTTTTCGGTAGAAAAATTTCCCGGCCGAAGGCCGGTTCTTCCAACATTACAGGCTCACTATCATTCGCCAGGGAAAAAATCGACACCTAAATAGCACGAAAGATCTAAATATTGACGAACAAATGGGGCGAAAGGTCTTAAAATCGACTAACTAATGGGGCAAACATCTTAGCATCTGAAAACTAATGGGGCTAAACATGAGGGAGAAAGTGGTCCAGAAAACCGGCCCATCCCCCCTTAAAATGGACAGACTATAGGGCCCATTATTGTTGATTTTTTTTTTTTTTTTTTTGTAGTAGGTAAGGGATGAGGTCACGAGAAACGGAACCTTTTTACCCTGCCATAGACCTATTTTACTGTTAGGCGATCAGAACAGAGGCAAGGGGTGTGAGGAGATTGCCCAAACATCTCCACCAGCCGACAATCGAACTCGGTCCTCCCGGGTAGAAACTGAGCGCTCTACCAATGTCGCTACTGGTCACCCCTATTGCTGATGTTGACATTTATAGCTCTGGCGCTCGTTCAAAAGCGTCCATCAGAGGTCTTAAGGGGGGATGGGCTGGTTTTCTGGACCACTTTCTCCCTCATGTTTAGCCCCATTAGTTTTCAGATGTTAAGATGTTTGCCCCATTAGTTAGTCGATTTTAAGACCTTTCGCCACATTTCTTCGTCAATAGTCAATATTTAGACCATTCGTACTATTTAGGTGTCGATTTTTTCCCTGGCGAACGATAGTGAGCCTGTAATGTTGAAAGAAGCGGCCTTCGGCCGGGACATTTTTCTACCGAAAAATGTACAAATTAATCTAGAAGGGGGATCTAATGGATGTTTTTTTTTTTTTAAATTGATGGAGGTATAGGGAGGAAACTAGAAAAATAATGGATACATGCAAAAATCGCCAAAAAAGTGAACCATCCCCCCTTAATAACCCTTCTTTAGCGGTGCCCGACTTAAGTCCGTATCTAAAAAGCTGGACAATGTGGCGGGGCCCGACTTAAGTCTGTGTGCAATTTTGGCGCAATATTGGCTCTGAGAGAGAGCCGAGCGGTGGGAGGAGCGTAGGTTGCCTCATGACCGCTCGCCACGACCGTCGTGGGCCCACTGACATGTACTCCACACTACTCCACCCTCTCTCACTCGCTACACACGTAATTATGTAACGAAATGACTGTATTTTAGCGATTTTGCCCTTCGGTTGCACGATCGTTGCAAGACAACCAGTGATTGTAGAAGGATGGTTCGGGTGTCATTGGAAAGCTCAATTTACGCCCTTTCAGGGATACATACTTGTATTACGCTCTGGCTCTTGTTTATGCATGAAAAAGAGCACGGAAACAACCCCATTTATGGTAAAAAAAAACGCTGGGCGGCACAGTGAATATACTCCACCACCCGCTCTTTGAGTGTTAACCCCATCTGTACCGGCGACGTCTTTATATTTTATTTCAGTTTCATTTAGACAAATTTATGAAGCTTAGGAATTATATAGGGTAGCTAAAAGGATTAATTAAGATAGTTTGAAACCTTTTAATGAGTAGACGTCCTTCCTAAGCTGTACAAAATCGTCTAATAGTTGCCAGAATATAATGAAAAGTACATCACCGGTACAAAAGGGGTTAAGGAGAGATGGGTGGTTTTTCTGGTCCCCCTTCTTTCTCATGTTTAGCCCCATTCGTTTTCAGATTTTAAGACGTTAGGCCCATTAGTTTGGCGATTTTAAGACCTTTCGTCCCATTTCTTTGTCAATATTTAGACTTTTTGTGTCATTAAGACAAAAGAAATCCTGACCAGCGATAGTGAGCCTGTAATTTTAAAATGTACAAATTTATCTTGAAGCTAGGAGGGTCTTGGGGTTTTTTTTTTATAGCTTGATGGAGGTTTACGGAGGAAACTAAAGAAATTATAAAAAATAAAACATAATAATATAATAATACAAACCTTGGTGGGGCGAATTATCTATCTATCTATCTATTGCTGGACGCCTTACTCCCCTTACGAGGGTGGCCCTACACAGAATGCCCCCAAGCGGACCTATTCCCTGTGAGAGGGACAACCCGAGCCAGTTTAGTGAAGGACTTACAGGATTGACCACTCAATTTAGAATCCATCCGACTCCGAAGCCCTCTGTGTATCTTGTTAGCACAATTTTTCTACAGTGGTGTTCGGCTAATCCATCCACTAACCTGCATTACCCTTATGTAAGCGTACGGATTTGTATCAGGTTTACTCCCCTAGATAGGTTGCCAACCAAGGCTGACGAGTCCATGTGCTGGATAGTGTGAAAAGGAACACCTTGAAATGGTTCGGCCATGTAAAATGTATGGGAAGCGAGTGAATGACTACTAATTATTGACATGCCTAAATATGTTCACATCAGAGTTAGTTAGTTAAAATGGGACTTCAGAGGCTATTAACCCTTCTGGATTATTAAGGCAGCACTCTGTAAGTCAAGAAGACCGTCAGGACTGGAGCACCTTTTTCGAGAACTCCATTCCCTTGCACACATCAAAGACATTCACGATTTATTTAACACTTAAAGAGCGGGGCCCGACTTAAGTCCGAATCTAAAAATCAGCAAGTTAGGAGCATTATTAAGGCTTTTAAAGGGTTAAAATCGAGTGCAAATGGCCGGGAGCGCAGCAGGCCACACGTCCGACACCCAGGGCTTACCGCCGCCCACTGACTCATGCTCCCTCTGTTCTCGAGAGGCTGGCAGTGTAGCCAGTAGTGAGCGTAGCCGGAAAAAATATGCCGCTATATGCTAAACGCCCATGTTAGTGGTACTACTGCATGAAAACGACGAGTGCTACTTAGCTCGTTCTGGTCTCATTTTGAAGCTTGTAGCGCCTAGTTTTTTGCTGAATACATTTCTTTTCATGCAGATACTTGATTGATCATTCAGGAGGGCCTGAATATGCCCAAAATAGCCCAAAACCCCCCGCTAGACGAAGGTTAAGTAACTGTACACTATAATACACATATCGAAGCCAAATATATATCCTCGATCAACAAAATGAACCTCTGAAATATAAATATTAGGTAACGGTAAATCATTAATGAGAAGATTGGATTAATTGGATGGCTTCGAAAACTTATGTTCACGATTTCTGTTCTAGAGTGTACAATCAAGAGCATAAATGGCAATGCACGCATTTGAATCAGTAGACAATAGAAGGCTCTGTTATAGCCAAGCTGCTTCAGAAAATGGCTTTAATCGGAGGAGTGCACAATTGCCTGTTGACAAACGTAGTTACAGTACATGCGAGTCATTTACCTTCGATTCTGACAGAATTAGTTATATTTATCATATAAAGCATAATTTCTTCTCCATGTGTGTTTATTTTACTCATATGATGAACATAATTTATGAACCTTGAAGAGCAATAAAAGAAATGGGAAAAGCATTTGGGTAATGAAAAACATAATTATATTTTCGCCGCCCGGTCGTATTATTATGTTTCCTCCACCAACCGACTTTACTCCTAAACTCAATTAATGAAATCAACAAATACATGTGGCAATCCAAGGATTCAAACCTAGGATGCTCACATCGAAATTCAGTGCATTTATCCATACGAAGACAGTTATAATGGTGGACAAGCCTACGAATCTAGGGCGGCAGGCTGAGAGACACACACCCTCCCCTTGCAACGTCTCTCAACACGCTGAACGGCCCGAGAGTGATATCACAATTCTAAAGGGTCTCTACAGTATATGACGCCCCTCCCTCCCAGCTTGCCTGACGATAATTTGCGCACAAAATAACAGACAAATGATGAAAATAAGAGGGAAAATAGCCGATAAATGAGAAGGGGGGAAGAGGAGGGGAATAGGTGGGGAAACAGGGGAATGGGGGTTGAGACACAAATTCATGAGTGGTAGGAAGTACTACAGGGAAATTATTTCACCTAATGACATATTCCTTCATTTTGAGAGCCCCTGGGGCGTTTTGGAAGTTTTTGTTTTCATGGTCTTGCTTTCGTGAAACTTATTGCATTCGCTATACACATACTTCCAAGAGGCTTATCGCACTTGCCGGGTTAAAGGTTCAAAGATTCGAAAGGGTGAAACTTACATATACTCACTACAGTACAGTTTGCCAAGGTCAGAACTCACACAAACCAAGAGCGAGAAGGGTGGAAATGAGTTACTTGAGAAGTGCGAACAGAGTTACATGGAGGGATGGACAGACGAATGAGGAAGTACAAAAGCGGTGTTGTCTGGATGTAGATGTGCTGGAAAGTGTGAAAAGGAACACCTTCAGATGGTTCGGCAATGTGGAACGTATGGGAAGCGAGTGAATGACTACTAAGAAAGTGTACAAGAGTGTAGGTAAAGGACAGAGAGGGAGAGGTAGATCGTGAGAGATGTGGAAGGATGGAGTTAAGAAGTATATGCATGGAAGCGGTTCTGATTGGGAGAAGGGCTGTTGCCTTACTGGGGACATAGGTGCATGGGGGTGATTCAATCATGGCTACCCCTTCGAGGATCACGGTGTCCGGCAATATATAGATAGATAGACAGAACCTAACACCTTCGCTAAAAACTCCAGTTTGGATGATTCAGGTACTATTCCTCCCTCTCCACCCCTCTCTGTCCTACTTATGCCTAACATCATAATCTCTTCAATTGATGTACTTTCCACCCTCTCTGGGCTTAATACTAAGAAGGCGTATGGTCCGGACGGTGTTCCTCCTATTGTATTTAAGAACTGTGCTTCCGTGCTGACTCCCTGACTAGGCAAACTCTTTCGTCTCTGTCTCTCCTCTAACGTCTTCCCTTCTTGCTGGAAGTTTGCTCTCATTCAACCTGTCCTAAAGAAGGATGACCTCTCTCAACCCTCCAACTATCGTCCAATTGCTCTCATCTCTTGTCTCTCTAAAGTTTTTTCAAACTATTTTTGCTTCCAAACTTCTTAAGCATTTATCTTATCATAATCTACTCTCAGCTCGCCAGTATGGCTTCCTTAAGGGTCGTGCTACTGGTGATCTTCTTTCATTTCTTACTAACTCTTGGTCATCCTCGTTTTGGGACTTCGGTGAGACATTTTCTATTGCGCTAGACATATCGAACGCCTTCGATAGAGCATGTCACAAATCTTTTATTTCTAAACTAACCTCCTTCGGTTTCTATCCCTCCATCTGTGCCTTTGTCTCTAATTTTCTTTCCGGCCATTCCATAGCTGTGGTTGTGGACGGCCATCGCTCACTTCCTCATCCTATCAACTCCGGTGTTCCTCACGGTTCTGTCCTATCTCCCATTCTCTTTCTAATTTTCATATATGATCTTCTCAACTGTACCACCTCCAGTCCCATCCATTCATACGCAGATGACTCTACCTTACACTACTCAATTAGTTTTCCTGAACGACTCAGCCAGCAATCCCTCAAAAACAAACGTAATGAAGCTATGCAACACTTACCTTTTGATCTAACTACAATTTCCAATTGGGAAAGTCTGGACGAGTGGCACACAGACACACACACAGACACACACACACACACATACTGTATGTATATACTGTAGGTCTCTCTCTCTCTCTCTCTCTCTCTATACTATATATTATATATATATATATATATATATACCGGTATATATATACTGTATATATAATTTGCAAAGTAAACTATATTAATCATGTGTGCATAATACAGCACCTGACTGAAACATAAATACTTCTTAGTCGTATTAATTTGGACGAATTTTAAAAACTGTAATTGTTTATATAGTTTTGCATTCATAATAGCACACATTTATATTATGAATCATAAATGTGTGTGAATTATAAATGAGTGTTGGAATTGTAACACCAAAACGATTATTACACACTTGTTATCCCTTACGTTTGTTAGTTAGCTGTTCTATTTTGGCACGCATGATTTTATACAGTGTACAGTCACTTAAAAATATTCTTTCTTTATATATATGCAAATATATATATCTGGATTAATTTGGGGATGGAACTTTCTTTTCAGTAAATAGTACCGTATATATAATGTTGTATATGATGTATAGAAACATATATTCATAAATGTGTTTCCAGTAATATAGTTCCATAAAAAAAAATACGTGAGGTCCAAGGATTTTTATGAGTGACTATATCGATGGCATTATTATATTTTCTTTTAGCTGTTGCATATACTAACTGACAATATACGCGATCCGTTCAGTAATATGGCGCCTTTTACAATCTCATTCCGGGTAACTTTAGACAATTTTATTCGATTTAGCATGATACCCACTGCACTTTGTCCACCCATTTCTCCCCAAACAGGTTAATTTAGTGGTGGTTAGCTACCGGCGGGTGTTCAGTCACGGCTATATTAAGATTGGCTCACAGGTAGACAAGCCGACGACAGGTGTGTGTGTGTGTGTGTGTGAGAGAGCTTGTGTGTAAAAACTGCAAGCATTACCTCGGAGAAACCTTGCTTGGGAAATACTGATTAATGATCTGCCAAGTTCTACATTAACAAATTATTTATATTATTATCATTAGTATTCTTATGATCATGATCATTATTATCAAGCAGTAGCAGTAGTAATAGTACTATGACATCAAACAAAATATAATTAAATACCGTATACACATACATAAAAAAGTGATACATTACAGTATATATATATACAGTATATATATATACAGGGGAGGTGTGGTGGAGTGGTCTTGCCACTGGCCTGGTAATCCGGGGTCCCGGGTTCAAATCCCGATGTATCAATGGGAAGATATTATTGGGATGGAATTTGTGCTGTACCTGGTGTCAGTGCATTACCACAAGCCCACCGAAACGTCAATAAAATACCCTCATTGTTCCCTGATTAAATTGCACTGTATGAATATTCCCATATTCAAAATATGCTATAGGGGTGCAATGCCTGGTGAGTTATCTGCTCAACAGGTGGCGTTGTGTGTGTGTAAGTGTGAGAGTCCGAGTGTAGGGGCTGAGACAGTGAAGCAAGGGAACGATGTGGCTTCAGAGAGGGGGTCGTTTCGGGCCATGAGTGAGCACCGTGCCTCATGTGAAGGCAAGATGGCAGGTGCTCATTGTACTCTACGTGCTTCACATGTCTCACTCCCTAGACTGGAACAAGACCTCACGGGCTTCACTGTTCATTGTAAATCGGTGAATGTTAAGGCTCTCAGCCTATGCCCGAGAGGAAGTAAGTTGGAATATAGAAAAAACAAAAAAAAATAAAAATATACTGTATTCTGGCTACTATAAGACGAATTAATTCAGTCTAAAAAAAAAAGGCCTCCAGTAATTAACAAGCTTCAAACTATCTCACTTAACTTCTTTTATTACCACAGATCCTTCTTAAGCCGCATAAAATCGCCTATATACAGCTAGAAAATAAAATAAAAAGACGTCGCCGGTACAGTAGGGGATTAAGAGGTATATTGGTATAAAATAAACATCAAATGTAAGAATGGAGTAATCAATCGCTATCAATGTATATTGTCAGTTAGTATATGCAACAGCTAAAAGAAAATCTAATAATGCCATCGATACAGTCACTCTTAAAAATTCGTGGACCTCAATTATTCTATATACATTTATCATAATATTAGTGTACTTTTAATGATTACAATGTACACCCTAGGACATAAATCACGGCCTTAATAAGTTTTCGAAGCTAACCCAAACATAATCGAATCTTTACATTAACCCTTTCAAGATCCGACTACGCATTTCTTTTCTGTTTTCTAGCTATTGTTAGACGATTTTATTCAGATTAGGAAGGGTATATTGAAGTCAGAGGGATAATTGAGTCTTCACCCTTATAATTCACACAGATCCTTCCTAAGCTGTATAAAATCGTCTAATGATAGTCATATGAACTGTCAAAATGAGTCATCATCTTCAATGGGTTCATTCTTCCCCAAATATTGATTTCAAGGAGGTTCGTTTTTGGTGGTCGAGAGTTCACATTGGGCCAGGATTGATGTCTTAAGGGGGTTTCACACATCCACGCATGCGACTCCGCATAGCGCCGTATTTGCATGCGGCACTAGTCTTGGGAAAATTAGCCCTGACTGCAAATTCTATACGCATGCCATAGAATGGAACGGCATACATCCGACCGAAAACCGCCTGACATACAACCGTAATCCGCATACCCCCGACCATATGCCGCATACCGCCGACCATAATCCGCATGGCCGAAAATGTTAATTTAAAGGTAATTTCAAGTAACCGTCTAACCCCGTATAATCAAGACCGTATCAGACCGAGAACCGACTACTGTATATATGACTGAACCAAACTATATACGGATCACTTATTTTTTCCGTTCAGGGCTATGTAGATCGTTGTCGGTTGTATACATAAGAACATAAGAAAATGGGAGTCTGCAGAAAGCCGATTGGCCTACACAAGGCAAATCCCTGTCACACCCAACCCTAATTATAAGCCCAGCTTAAAAACACCATTAGGACTTACCTCACCGAAACGGTCAGAGGTCAGAAAAACGGGGATCTGCAGATCGCCACACCTGACAGATCACCCTCACACCCAACCCATCTCGTCCATATGCCTATCTAATTGTATCTTAAATCTCCCTATCGTTCTTGATCCCACTATAGCACTTGTTAGCCTATTCCACCTATCTACAACTCTGTTACCAAACCAATATTTGCCTATATCTTTCTTGAAACGAAATTTATCTAATTTGAAACCATTTGTACGAGTTCTTTCGCTATCACTGAGCTTTAGTACATATTTTGTCATGTCAGCTTTGTTAATCCCACTAACCCACTTGAACACCTCTATCATATCCCCTCTAACTCTGCGTCTCTCTAACGAATGTAAGCCTAATTTTGTCAACCTTTCTTTATACGGAAGATTTCTAATATTATGGATCATTTTTGTCATTCTACGTTGTACTCTCTCCAATGAATCTATGTCCATTCTGTAATAAGGACACCAAAATTGAACAGCATAATCCACATGGGGTCTCACTAATGACAAGTAAAGTTTTAAGATAACATCAGCAGTTCTGTTACTCACACTCCTAGAGATGAACCCGAGAATCCTGTTTGCCTTGTTTCGAACGCTTATACACTGTTTTCTAGGCTTCAAATCATTGCTAACAAACACACCTAGATCTTTCTCACAATTCGAGTTTTCTAATTCCATATTAGCTAGTTTATATTTAACATTTGTATGCATCTTCCCTATCTTTAATACCTTGCATTTGTCAATGTTAAATTTCATCTGCCAATTTACTGACCATTCGTGTAAGGTATCTAGATCCCTTTGGAGGCACTCTATATCTCTATCTGAATCAATTTTTCTCCCCATTTTGGTATCGTCTGCAAATGTACTTATCCTACTAGTTATACCTAAATCAAGGTCATTTATGTATATAACAAACAACAGAGGACCTAATACAGATCCCTGGGGGACACCACTTTTGACTGCTCCCCATTCTGACTTCGTACCATTTATGCTGACTCTCTGCTTCCTACCAATTAGCCATGACCTAATCCATCCCAACAACGCCCCACCTATTCCATGTGCCTCAACCTTTCTCATCAATCTCTCATGGGGGACTTTGTCGAAAGCTTTACTGAAATCTAAATATATTATATCATATGACTTGTCATTATCTACTGCTTCATATACCTCTGAGAAAAAACTAAGCAAATTAGTAAGGCAAGAACGTCCCTGAGTGAATCCATGCTGAGAAGAATTTATTAAATTAAATGTATCTAAGTGGTTTCTAATTTTACTAGCAATAATTGACTCTAGTAGCTTTCCTATGATTGATGTAAGACTAATGGGACGGTAATTGGATGCTATTGATTTGTCACCTTTTTTGAAGATCGGAACTACGTTTGCAAGCTTCCAAGCTTCTGGAACTATACCTGTCTCTAATGACTTGTTAAATAGAAATGTTAATGGGTAACTTAACTCATCTCTACATTCTTTTAATACTCTAGCATATACCTCATCAGGATCAGGCGATTTATGAGGTTTCAGTCTGTCAATTTCCTTAAGCACATCATTTCTACTTATAGTAACCGTACTTAACCTATTTTCTATACTATCGCTATATACTTTACGGACTTCTGGAAACTGTGCCAAATTTTCATTAGTGAAAACGGAAAGAAATTGACTATTTAATGTACTGCACAATTCTAAATAATTTTTTGTCATTTCGTATCTCATTATTTGTTATACGGATCTGGTCTGATGTATACGGATTACAGTCTGATACATGCGGATAGAGTCGGATGGGGAAAGTTATAACTTATTAGTGGCGACCAGGTTGGCAACAGTCGTACGACCACGAGCATATGTAGTCGCATTTGTTCGGATGTATACAGATACATGCTGATTGAGTTTCTGATGTGTTTGTTCTTTACCTGCATGCATCCGAATATATGCGTGTCTATGCGTGGTTGATCGGGGTTATGCGTATTTATGTGTGATTGTCAGCAACCAAACAGAATGTTTCTGTATAATAAAGACTGTCCCAGACCGACATCCGAATAGATTCATATGTAGCCGAATAGATCAGTATTAATCCGTATGTATCAGACCGACATATGCACACCTACGACCACAATCCGCATGGTACCGCATGTGTTGGATGCGGCATAAAATTTTTAGCTTCCCCCAAATTTTCATTAGCCACGTCACATATATACGCATGTTTCCAACTACTCCCGACCTCCTACGAACAGTTCCTCCATATTCCCGCATGTTGCAGACTATTGTCCCGTATAGACCCAGCATGCTTATTCGGCGCTATGCGGCGTCTCATGGGCGGATGTGTGAAACCCGCTTTAGAGTGTACAGTTGCCGTCTTGCCGAGATATGAAATTGGGAAAATTAAGGGGGGATTTGTATATATTTGTTTTTGTATTTATTCATTTATTATTCTATTTTTGTTTCCTACTTACACGTCCACCAAGCTTAAAAATTACGAACTGGCTACGGGACACCACCAGTGGTGTCACGCAGCCCAGCCAGTGAGGCTGGACTACGGGACACCACTGGTGGTGTCCCGTTGGTGTCCCGTAGTCCAGCCTCACTGGCTGGGCTGCGTGACACCCCTGGTGGTGTCCCGTAGCCACTTCGAAAAAAAAATGATCCCCCAGACCAATCGCCCTTCCCCTTCGAGACAAATTTGCATATTTTTCAGTAGAGAAACGGCTGGTTCCTCCTAAATTATAGGCTCACTTTCGCTCGCCAGGAAAAAATCGACACCTAAATTGCACACAAGGTCTTAAAATCGCCAAACTAATGAGGTGAACGTCTTAAAAACTCAAAATTAATGGGGCTAAGCATGAGGACGCCATCGTATCGAAGAAGTTACAACTTTATTTAAAAAAGAAATGCAAAAATCGATAACTTCATTGTTTATATAACAAAACAAAAGTAAATAAATACAAATATACTGTATAAATCCATAAACTGAGATACACTTTTTCTCATAATCTATGGATCTAGACTGTGTCCAGAATTCATCCGCTTGGCTAAATAACGGTAAAAGTTATGAACATTTAAAAATCCCAAGAGAAACACGTGATTTCCGGTGTAGTGTACTATTCTTACCCGTGAAATTGTGACAGGGTAAAGCAGCCCATATGCCTATCATTTGAACCAAAATCCGTTAAATCACGACTGTATTTCGATATATTTTTACTTAATTTTATTGTATTAGGTTAGGATGGTTAGGTTAAGTTAGTAAATGCAATAACATTAAGTAAAAATCCACCGAAATAGAATCGTGGTTAGCGCCCCGGGAGCCGTTGCCTTCTATAAGTAGATTCAATTCTTTATCCCACCAAATTATTGTTATTTATAGTTATCTTCTGCATTAGTATTATTATACCGGTAAGTAGTGGTAGGTCAGGCTCGCTAACGTTATATCGAAATACAGTCGTGATTTAACTGATTTTGGTTCAAATGATAGGCATATGGGCTGTTTTAACCTGTCACAATTGCACGGGGAAGAATAGCACGTCAACCCGGCTGAACGCAACAGAAAACAAGAAAACGGATGAAACTCCAATATAAAGCTTGAGCTAAAACAAATGATAAAGTTGCAGTAAATCAATTGGAATAAGTTATAATGTTAACTGTAGTTTTACAATTTGGGTTGTTTGGGAGCGCAGACACCATTTTCTATTGACGTTTTAAATACTTTTTCTCTGATTCATGGTTCTGTAGTGAATTGATTCAATATATTTGTCTATTTAGTTATATATATATATATATATATATATATATATATATATATATATATATATATTGTTATCTCTTGGTTATACAGTACTGTATATATAGCCTATATATATGGATATTCATGTCTTGCTTTATGTATTTAGCTTAGTTTTGTATTGAATGTGTAATTTTAACAAATTTTTTGTTCTTTTGTTTTTATATAAATATATATGCCGTGTATATAAGTTCAGTTAATAGTATCCCTATGACTAACCATCACCTTCACTAACTAAAGCTGAATATATTTCACCCAATCATAGTTACCCTTAAATACCCTTTAATAAAAATAGTTTTCTATGACAGGAGAATCATAAAAGAAAACGATATATGCAGCAGTAACAAATATACAGATTATTACTCGCAAAGTTTCAAAACATTCATACGCAGACACGAATTTACACGCACACGTACAGTTTGCCACGTTAGTTTGTATCCACGCCATGATTGGATGTATGGAAGGAAACAGTGTGATTGACTTTTAAAATGATATGCTAGAAAACCGTAATTGGTCATAATATGTATCTAATGCATACAAAAGCACTTCTAATTCAATCATACTCATTTGCTCCATACATAAAAACATGGAGTGTATGCAAATTAATATAGTCAACTGTACACACGCAGTTAAGCTCAAACACCCTCAGCGACAACTTTCCCCAGAATGTTGTGGCTTTTAGCATATTAGTTTACGTATGCTCAGTGAATTACGGAAAAGTGTTGTCCATCAGGGGCCAGATACTCAAAACATTTACGGTGCCTTATCTCTCGTTGATCGTCGTATCCCATCCAGTACCAGGGACGTCGCTTTTATCATATTCTGGGAACTATAAGCCGCTTTTATTCAGCTTAGGAAGGACCTCTAGCAATAATAAGGCTTCAAACTATCATAACCAACCCATTTAACTACCATAGATCCTTCTTACGCTGCATATTATTGTCTAAATCTAGCTGGAATACAATATAAAACACGACGCTGGTACTCAAAGGGTTAACAGCCACCATCGTAATTCTACCGCCATCAATACGCACAACTGGGTATTACGACTAAACCCCTTGAAGATTATGACGCAGTTTAACAGTATATTCTGGCTAGCATTAGACGCTTTGATTCAGATTAGGAAGGGTTTATGGCAGTCAGAGGGTTGATTGAGACCGTCTTTACCCGTTTAACTCCCACAGATCCATCCAAATCTGCATAAAATCGTCTAATGATAGATATAGTCCATGAGCCAGGCCAGATATCGGTACCACCTGGGGTGACTAAACACGAATGGTACTAAAATGTTTATAGAGTGACTGTAAGTACATTAAGATATGATAGCCTTCTCGCACTGGTAGCTTAGTCTAATTTTTTTGATGCAATAGGGGCGCTACCCAAAAATAAAGATTTTTAGCGTGACGCTCGGCGTTTTCCTCATTTTCTTTAAAATCCATCACACAATCATCGCGAAACTTTGAACACCTATGTAGAATTATATTCTCTACCAGAGTTGTTCCTAGGTATTTTTCAAATTTCCTCATATTTCGGAATATACTCTATATTTTGGGTATTTTCCTCTAAATCTAGAATAAATCCTTAAATATGGGGAACATTGAAAAATATATTCTAACAGCTCTTGTAGCTTATTTGATTCTCTACAAGAATTATTCCGATGTGTATTTCAAGTTTCTCCATATTTAGGGGTTTATTTCATATTTGGGGATTTTTTGTTATATTTTGGGGATAATTTATTATTGGAAGGAGCAAACATATGTAGAGTGGTTTCCATGTAATGTGTTTGTTTGTTCATGGTTTAATGGTGATATTTTTTGCAGGTGTGTGTCGACTGTTTGACGGCAGGATGGAACCATCTGCGAGGAAGAGAGCACGGATCGACTGTATCATCCACTGCTCTGATGATGACAGCGATGCTCTGGTGTCACCACAGGATTTGGACTCCTGGAACACATTGCTCAGGGCTGCAGAAATCAGGCAGCATGATCCAGTCCTGGAAGCAGCCAAGGGCCTTGAAGAAGGAGGAATACCACACATACATTATCACCGTAAATGTCGTAGTCTCTTTACAATGAAGAAGTCACTGGATTCTATCCTTGCCAAGGGTGTCAAGATAGAATCAGCAAGCGTCGACCCCAGGAGGAGGGCATCAAGGGATGCCCCTAGTACTAGCAGGGTGTATGCCAAAGTATGTATCTTCTGCGAGAAGTCAAGCAAGTACATAAAAACAACAAAGACAAGGGAGCCACTCATACAGTGTGTTGAGCTACGAGCAGATGAGAAGATTCGCAGAGCAGCAATAAGGAAACTCAACCAGAGAATCCTTGGTTTAGTTAGCAGAGACCTTGTTGCTGCAGAGGGTCACTACCACAAGTCGTGCTACAAACTCTTCACAAAAGATGATTTCCCAGCGGCCGCCAGGTCGGGTGCAGGTGAAAATCAGGAAGAAAGCGAGGAAGCACGCTACGAAGAGGTTGAGACAGAAGCCCTCGAGGAACTCTGCTTGTATATAAGGACCAAATTATTCCCCAACCCAGAGGTACTGCCTATGACAAACCTCCCATCTAGGCTTGAGAGATCCATGATGTCCCGTGGTATTATCCAACTGAAACCAGCGACAAAGAAACATGTTCGCCGAAAGATTGAAACCGAGTTTGGAGAATCACTACGCTTTGTCCCAGATGAGAAAGGAAAGCTTCTAATCTATCCACGCAGCCTCTCAATGGACGACCTTGCCCGGCAAGCACACAAAATGGCAAAAGACCTGCAAGAAGCAAGAGCAGCTAACTCTGAAGATGTCTTAACCAAAGCAGGAATGCAGCTGAGGAATGAGATCAATAAACAAGATGTGAGTCAGCCATGGCCTCCCGATACAGATCAGAATGTCATTCCTGCAGCAGTCACTCAATTCCTGCACACCCTGCTGACAGGAGAGTGTGAGTGTGAAACTCCCTCTGAAAGAGCTCAACGTCTTGCCACTTCCTTTGGCAGTGACTTGGTCTTTGCTGTTACCAGTGGCAAGACAAAACCACCCAAGCACGTACTGCTGACCAATGCTGTAAAGTCTTTGACAGGAAACACAGAACTGATCCGAACTCTGAATCGTCTTGGTCACTGTGTGTCTTACTCAATGTTTGAGGAGATCGATACAGCCCTTTGTATCCAGAAGCTGGAATGCTCAAAGGATGACATTCCACTGCCAGCAAACATCTACCCTGGTGTGTTCACAACCCTGGCCTGGGATAACATTGACCGACTTGAAGAGACCCTAAGTGGAGCAGGTACTTCTCATAGAGTCAATGGCATTGCTGTCCAGTCCAAGGTTGCAGGCTCTGTGCCAGAGAAAGTCCTGCCAGAGATTACCAAGTCCAAGATAAGAAGCATCACTCAGACATCATCAATGCTGCCAATATACAATGTTGGGCGGCGGGCAGGGCCACCTAGGATTGAGACTGCGTATGTCGACACTACCAAGGAAGTCCAGGATTCAAAGACAAAGAACCATATCTGGCTTCTTACTCGAATGTCAGACCATGAGGACCAGTCCATCAGCAGTTGGACTGGGTTCAACATCAAAATGCGCAGAGACATTGCAGTGGTTCAGGACACTGTAAGCTACCTGCCCACTATCAATGCTCCCGCAACAGAAATGTCCACCGTTAATGAAATCTTGGAACAAACGCATGCTATCATGCAGTCCTTACAGCTTAACAAGATTGTGTGCGTGTTTGATCAAGCACTCTATGCCAAAGCTGCCGAAATCTGGAAACAAGAGAAGTTCAAGAACATTATCATCAGGATGGGCGTCTTCCACACAATCTGTAATCTCATCTCCACCATAGGAAAGAGGTTTCAAGATGCAGGTCTTAGAGATCTGTGTGTGGAATCAGGTATCATCGCAGAAGGATCAGTGTCAGGAGTGATGAACGGCAAGAGGTACAACAGAGCAGTGAGACTACACAAGCTCGTGTATGAAGCACTGATGAGGCTTGCATGGAAAGGCTTCCTTTCATGGCTAGAAGAAAACCATTCAAGGGACATACACCATCTAGATGAAACACTGAAGGACATCAACAGCTTTCACAGCAATGTGTCTCAGGGACTCTTTCAAGAGCTGATGGAGAGTGAATCATGCACACATATCATGAAGCTTTTCCAAGTTTATCTTGAGACCCTCAGAGATGAACACAACCTCTCAGCATTCTGGATGTCATACCTGGACATGGTTGAGATCATGCTGGACTTAATTCGAGCCTCCAGAGAAGGCAACTGGATGCTCCACCTAGGAGCAATCCGACAGATGATACCGTGGTGTTTTGCCTATGACAAAGTGAACTATGCCCGGTTCCTAACCTACTACTATGCCTTGATGTCTCGACTGCCCATTGAACACCCAGAGGTCCATGAACACTTCATGCAAGGTGGCTTTTCGGTCCAGATCGGTAGCAAGAATCCCTTTGGACGGATCCCTGTGGACCAGACAATCGAAGAGACGATCAACAAAGACACCCAGACACCAGGGGGCACAAAAGGCTTCAGCCTGAAAGGCGGAGCTGTCGCCAGGTACTACCTGACATCGGAGTATCGCAGCAGGTACTTAAGGCAGCTCAGGACTATGGTAGTAGGCCAAAAGTATACTGACTTCAGCCACCCAGACCTACAGATGCCCAGGATTAGAAGAGATGAGGCCGATGTCCAATCTTTAGTTCAACTGATGGAGACCAGCTGGTTGAACCCCTTCAACGCAGAGCAAGAAGATCTTGTCAGTTTGTCAACTGCGACTATGGCACCACCAGAAGTTGTCAAAGACCTTCTAGGGGCCTACAGAATAGGAGAGGATGCATATCAAGCCTTCAAGGAAGAGCGCCTGGAGATCGATACGCCAACTATACAGTTTCATGACACGATGACGAAGACGAAACTGAGAACGTTCACTAACATCAGAATGAAGCCACGCTCACAAGACCATGCCAAGGAGGTTATCTTAAAGGCTGACAGGAACCTATTTGGCCAGATGATCCTTGTTGCCGAGAACAGAAAGCTCAAAATGAGTGATGTCTTGGCTCATCCCCTGGGGCCTTTGCCTTGGGCACTTGCCAGCGGTGATGGGTCTCTCCGCAAGACCAACAAGGCTGCCCTCGCAAAGGAGTTAGAGAGGAATGTTTCTCCTGCAGAAGTGATACCCGAGCCCTCTGCTACCATAATTGATGGGATGAGCCTGGTCCACAAACTGAAGGGAAACGACAAAACTTTTTCACAGCTTGCAGGTACAGCACTGAGTCACGCTGTTCATGAAGGTGCTAAGAGCAGGCGCATTGATGTTGTGTTTGATATCTACAAGGAGACATCCATCAAGGATGCAGAACGAGCCAAAAGAAGTGCAGGCACAGGAATTCATTTCAAGAACATTCAACCTGGGCACAACATCCAGCAGTGGAGAAAGTTACTCAGTAGTTCCTCCAACAAGGCAAGTCTTATCAAGTTCTTGGTAGAAGAATGGAAGGCACCACAGCACAGGGAGAAGCTCAAGGACAAGGAGCTGTATGTCACATGTGAGCAGCGCTGCTTCAAGATCACCAAAGAGCAGTGGGAAGAGGCTCCTGAGCTTAAGTCAACTCAAGAAGAAGCAGACACACACCTTCTCCATCCACTTCATGCAGCAGAATCTGGGAACAAGTCTGTCATCATCACTGCAGAAGATACAGACGTCATGGTGTTGTGTCTTGGCATGTGCCACAAGATCCCATCCCATCTGTTCCAGAAGTGCGGGACGAAGAACCGGACAAGATTCCTGGATATCACCACACTGAGCCGCACACTGGGAGGCAGCGTGTGTGATTCATTGATTGGTATGCATGCCTTTACAGGCTGTGATACCGTCAGTGCATTCGCTGGCCGAGGGAAGATGACGACACTCAAGCAGGTGAAGATGGACAAGACATACCAGCATGCTTTTCACGAACTTGGACGCTCATGGGAAGTGTCTCCTGAACTCTTTGAGAAGCTACAGGAAATCACCTGCCACATGTACCTACCATCTACCCACACAACTAAGGTAAACAAGCTTCGGTATGAGCTGTTCTGTGCAAGACGTGGAGAGGTAGAGTCAAGTCAACTCCCTCCTTGTGAGGACTGCCTCTTCATGCATGCACTGCGTGCAAACTACCAGGCTGCGATCTGGAGGAGAAGTCTTCAGAGCCAGCCATTTGTTGCGAACCCAACAGACTGCGGTTGGATGACAGATGAGGACGGTAAGCTTGCCGTCAACTGGATGCGAGGCTCACCAGCACCAGATGCTGTTATGCAGCTACTGTCTTGCAAGTGTGTGCGGTCATGCGAACTCCCTAAGTGTACTTGCCTCAGCAATGGTCTAAAATGCACGGACATGTGCAGGTTACAGACATGTCAGAACAGCTATTGAAGAAGAGCCGGTGGCACAACAGTCAGATTCCGAGTCTGACGTAGATGATATTTAGGAGTAGTAATTTGCCATAATAGTATGTACAAGCCCATGGCAGCCTTAGTGTGTATTTACAGGACTTGTATTAAATGTGACAATTACTATATGCATTTTGTTGACATTTAGGCATTCCTGTCCCCAAATTTGACATTTTAAAAAAATTCGGAATTTTCGGTAGGGTATGTCTATTCAAGAAGTGATAACGACCATTAAGCTACCAATGTGCAAGGGCTATCATATCAAAACATAAACTAGAGACATGTAGCAAGCTAAAAACACCTAAGATAATTAGTCACCCCGGGTGGTACCGATATCCCAAAATTCGGGTCTTGGCTCATGGACTAATAGAATAAACTGTTAATTCATTAGTTCGTTTAGTTACCTGTATATTGAGGGCTTCTCGGTTAACTGTAATGATGTTCCTATAACAACAGTGTCACAAGTGAAATATATCGGACTAAAACTGGACTCGACTCTGTCAGATGAAGCAATCTTGGAATTGATCCTGAGTAAATGTAGAGCACGTATAAAATACCTGTATAGACAGGTGGGATGCTTGCATACGGCGACCAAAAAGACCCTATGCCAAGCGCTTGTTCAATGTAATTTGACTATTCTGTGTCATCCTGGTACTCTGCATCACCTCAATCAGCAAAGCGCAATCTTCAGGTCACTTAAAATAAAATGGTTAGATTCATGCTGAACCTAGGACCCAGATCACATGTTGGTCAGGAACAACTTCAGTCACTTGGTATGCTCAATGTTTCTGACAGAGCCAAACAAATCAGACTCATTAATGCATTCAAGATATTTTATGATAGGGCTCCTGAGTATCTAAATAGTAATTTTGTTAAAGCAAGTGAAAGGAATGGACAAAATACACGGAATAGGATGTATAATTTTACAGTTCCGAGAATCCAAGGACAGGGTAAGCTAACATTCTTCTTCACTGCCATTAAAGGCTGGAACAACCTACCACAGACAGTCCGTGAAAAGAGAACATTGTATTCCTTCAGACGTAGCTTGAAAGAGCACCTGAACCGAACAGCTGCGAGAAGGGAGCACCAAGCTTATGTCTACTACTAAATATGAGATAAGAGATCGGCAAAAATCAAACTAAAAATGATTACTTAAATATTTTAACAAGTCCAACTATAGAATGTAAGGTATCTTAGTTTAGCCCCCTATAAATACTTTCTCTAAATTGTTTACTACTCATATTAATTTACATTTCTTATTCTCCCCTTTTTCCCCCGCTAACTTAATCCCACAAGGAACCCAATGGAAATACACCTAACTGCCTTATTGGGCTATCCCTTAGTTGGAATTATGCAAAGCTGGTACAGTTGGTCAAAGTTCCAGCTGACCCACCCTCGCTCTGGGGCTCGCAGAATTAGCTGGCAATACTGGTGTAGTTGCCAATCATCAGTGGATAATAACTTGAATATTTAAGCAAATCTACGAACTTTGGGTAAATGTTCGGGATCATACATAGCGATGTATGCATTTTTATTTGAGATAGGCTTACTTTCCCTTGTTTAGTATATTATGTTCTAACAATGATATAGCCGAAATCAGATCTACCAATCCCAATCATTGTAAGACACACCTCCTTCCTACACCAGTATTGGCAGATAATTCTGCGAGCCCCAGAGCGAGGGTGGGTCAGCTGGAACTTTGACCAACTGTACATGTTATATTTGTAACATATTATGTTGTACCAACATTGTAAAATGCTAACTGAATAAATATTATTATTATTATTTATTATTTTTATTATACCCCGCCTTAACCCGGCAAGCGCGATAGGCCTCACGAAAGGCTTCCTATAGGGAACGCGATAGGCCTCACGGAAGCAGGACCATAAAAAAAGCCTTCCATAAAAAAAAAGGGCCTATCAAAACAAAGGAATTTGTCTCTAGGTGAGATAATTCCCCTCCAGTACTCATCCATGTAAATCTCACCCACCCCCCTCCCCTCCTTCCCCACCTTATTCCCCCCTCCCTCCCCACCTCAATTATCACCTATTTTTCCTCTTATTATCATCATTTATCGGTTATTTTTCTCTCCCGCGATAATGTAGCACAAGTGGGTTGCATAAAAGATCGTTATGCAACACCCAGATACCGGCACACACCGCCCCGCTCTTCTCAGTTGACTCCCAGACAGCGAGAGGGGAGGGCTGCCTGTCTCTCTCTCTCGCCTGAGATTATGACCGGGTGGCCAATATCTTTGTTTTTCACCACCCAAATGCTTTTCCCACTTATTTTAGCACTCTTGAAGGTTCATATATACATCATATATGTAAAATAAAAGCATACCGAAAACAAATAATGGTTTATATTGTAAATATAACGAATTCTGTCAGAATCCAGGGCTAGAAATGCACAAATAACTACCCTAGCACCTACTGTCATATCGCACTTGTCAGGTTAACATACGGTATATTTAGAGAATTCGACCCCAGGACACCCAACAATGATCTACGCCACATTTTAAGGGGGGGGATGAGCGTAATTATTTGTTCATATAATGATATTTTAATTATATATTTATGTTTTCCTAGTTTCTTCCCTAGACCTCAATCATACTAAAAAATAAATAAATAAATAACAATACCAAAAATACTAACACTAATACTAATAATACTACTACTAATAATAATAATAGTAATAATAATAATAACACCACTATCCCCCCCCCCCCCCTCCCGTGACCCTCTTTCAGGATAAATGTGTACATTTGTCGATATAAAAATGTCCCTCATCTTAAATTACAGGTTCGTTATCGCTCACTAGGTAAAAAATCGACACCCAAATAACACAAAAACTCTTAATATTGATAAAGAAATGTGGCAAAAGGTCTTAAAATTGCCAAACTAATGGGTCGAACGTCATAAAATCTGAAAACTAATGGGGCTAAACATGAGGAAGAAGGGGGACCAGAAAAAATACCCATCTCCCCTTAAGCTACTTACCACATGACTCGAACACAAGATCCGAATGGGAATTTGTATTTTTTGTATTTTTTGTTTTTTTATTTTTGTTTACCCCCTTCTCTCTCTTGTCTAGCATCATTAGTTTCGATATGTTATTACGTACGCTATTTAACCCATACAGTACCGGTGATGTCTTTTCATTATATTCTGGCAGCTATTAGACGATTATATTCAGCCTAGGTAGGACGTATACCAATTAAAAGGCTACAGACCATCTCAATTCATCCCTTCAGCTACCATACCATATATCGTTCCTAATCTTAATAACATTGTATAATGTAGCTGCGATCGAAACAAAAATAGATGTCGCCAGTACAGTAAGGGTTAAGACCTTGCGCCCCATTTCTTTGTCGATATTAAGGAGAGATGGGTAATTTGTCTAGATCTACTTCTCCCTCATGTTTAGCCCCATTAGTTTCAGATTTTATGATGTTCGACCCATTAGATTGGCAATTTTAAGAATTTTCGTCCTATTTCTTTGTCAAAATTAAGACTTTGTGTCATTTAGGTGTCGATTTGTTTTGCTGGCGTGCGATAGTGATCCTGTAATTTAAATGAAAACCTGAACAAATGTACAATTGTATCTTGAAGGAGGGTCTTGGGTTTTTTGTTTAAGCTTGATGGAGGTCTAGGGAAGAAACGAAAAAATTATAAAAAGATACATAAATGAGAAAATAAATACGCCCATCCCCCCTTAACCCGAGAACGGCAAGAAGACTCTTAAGAGGTTTTGGTGGTGAAAGGCGACGAACCCCTTAAGATCCAAGGCCTAAAATAAAACTTTTAAAGGGCCCCAGTAGCACTTAAAACAAAGGATTATGTGATAAAGTGAGATAATTCCCCTCCATACCTTCTATCACTCCTCCACATGTGTCAAAACCCCCTCACTTCCCCCTCCCCCTTTCAATTATCACCTAATTTTTCTCTTATTCCCTTGTTTATCGGTTTATTTACCGGCCCAATATCTCCAACCCCGTTCCAAGGTGTCGTGCTGCGCATATCTAGTGCATGGGGAGAGAGAGAGAGAGAGAGGCCTCAGTCTGCCTCTAGGCTTCGGAGAGAGAGGGTATATGTCTCGTTCACCTCACACTTCATGACTGGAGGGTTGGCAATAATTTGTCTTTTTCACCTCCCAAATACTATTCCCAATTGTTTTATTGCTGTTACATGTTATTATCTTCATATTAAACGTAAAATAAGCGCATTTTTTTTTTTTTTTTTTTTTTTTTTTTCTATATTCCAACTTACTTCCTCTCGGGCATAGGCTGAGAGCCTTAACATTCACCGCTTTACAATGAACAGTGAAGCCCGTGAGGTCTTGTTCCAGTCTAGGGAGTGAGACATGTGAAGCACGTAGAGTACAACGAGCACCTGCCATCTTGCCTTCACATGAGGCACGGTGCTCACTCATGGCCCGAAACTACCAGATCTCTGAAGCCGCTTCGTTCCCGTGCTTCACTGTCTCACCCCCTACACTCGGACTCTCACACTTACACACACACACGCCACCTGTTGAGCAGATAACTCACCAGGCATTGCACCCCTATAGCATATTTTGAATATGGGAATATTCATACAGTGCTATTTAATCAGGGAACAATGAGGGTATTTTATTGACGTTTCGGTGGGCTTGTGGTAATGCACTGATACTAGGTACAGCACAAATTCCATCCCAATAATATCTTCCCATTGATACATCGGGATTTGAACCCGGGACCTTTGGATTACCAGGCCAGTGGCAAGACCACTCCACCACACCTCCCCTAATGAATATATGAATAAGTAATAACGATATTTATCGTAAAATTACGATAATAGGCGGGAATGAAGCCTAATATCGTCGCTTGGCGGTAGGGTGTGCACTACCAATAGCTTTCACTTAACGGGTTAAGACCTTTAGTGCCATTTAGGTGCGATGTTTTCCTAGCGAGCGATAGTGAGCCTGTCATTTTTAAGGAACTGGCCTTTGGCCAAAAAATGTACAAATTCATCTGGAAGGGGGTCTTAAGGTGTTCTTAAAATGTTGTAGAGTTCTAGGGAGCAATCGATAAATCCCCCCCCCCCCCCACTCACACACTCACACACACACACCTTAAGGGGAGATTTTCACTTAAGGGATTTTTTTTCGAACCTCCTTCTCCCTCATGTTTAGCCCTATTACTTTTGAAATTGTAAGACGTTCGCCCCAGTAGTTTGGCGATATGAAGATATGTTGCTCAATTTATGTCAATTTTAAGACCTTTCATGCCATTTAGGTGTCGATTTGTTTCCCTGGCGAGCGATAGCATGCCTGTAATTTAGGAGGAACTGGTACACATTTATATCGAAGGGGGGTCTTGGGGCTGCTTTTTTTCTTCTTTCTTTTTTTAAGCCTGATGAGGGTCTAAGAAGCAAACGAAAAATCTCCCCTAAAAAATCTCTCTAGATTGGTTTGAAAAGCTTATTAAATTAGATCCCATCAGTCTAGGCTACAAGTTAATTGATCACTTGCGAGTTTCAGGCTATAAGGAAGTTGGAGCCGTAAGTATCGACATTTAGCAGGATGGTCAGATAACATACGGTTGTAGTGCATAAAATATACACAGAAAATCAAACTAAAAACTCTTCCTACCCATCAGAAACCTTTATTATTAGTGCAGTTCTGTTTAAGGGGAGATGGGGCATTTTTCTGGTCCCCCCCCCCCCTTCTTCCTCATGCTTAGGCCCATTAGTTCTCGGATTTTATGACTTTCGGCCCAATAGTTTAGCGAATGTAAGACCTATCGCCCAATTTCTTTGTCAATATTAGGACTTTAGGTGTCGATAGCGAGCCTCTAATTTAAGAGGAACCGGCCTTTGGCAGGGACATTTTTCTGTCGACAAATGTACAAATTGATCATGAAGGAGGGTCTTTGGGGGTGTTTTTTAAAGCTTGATGGAGGTCTAGGTAGGAAACTCAAAACATGATAACAAAACAAATATATATACAGTATAATAGCCTATGAGGAAATACTCCCATCCCCCCATAATATCAATATTTATTAGTGGCCCCTCCATCATTGACGAACATGCCTATTACATAAGGCATCCTCTTCAAACACTAATCCGCCGTAGTTTGAATCTACCGCGCAGAGCATTTAAAAACTGAGGAGCCTTCATCATGAGCGCACGCGACCTCACTCATGGCTTCAGTCATTATGAATTGGGTTCTCACTACGAAAAAACTTCGTAAAAAATAAAAACAAAAAGAAAATAAGAATAACTATCCAATAAGCTTTCCATCATATCGTGGATGTACTTGTGTGGATTTCTGACCAGACGCTGAATCAGGCGTCATTCCTCCTTCTTTGCTCTGCGCTCAGCCTGCCCGGACGTACCTTTCAGGCTCCGCTGGTTCCGCATTCGTTGCGTCCCTAGTGAGTTTTTTCTCATTTGTTTACTCTAGGATGTATCGAGTAAGGTTAGGATAGGCGTAGCAGGTGTCCTGGGCTGGTTGCCCGCAGTGCAGTGTATTTTGGGTCGTGTGTATGGGGCATCTATTTCGGATGTACCCTCGTGGTCCTGTTGTGGACACGTGAACTTTTCACAGTTGTGTTAGTTGGTGATGCAGGCGGCTTTCATTACGCTAATTATTGCTGCCTTTTATCCTTCTGATGAGGTAAGCTGTGTGTTTGCTGACGTTCCCAGCGTATTTTTCTTCACTTAGTGAAGTTTTTTCTGGGTCCGTGTCAGGCTTCCCGGGTGGGAAGTTATCGCTACGGTGGTGTGTTGGCGGTGGTTCCTGTTGTGATATTCCAGTGTGTGTTTATATTTCAACTATTTTCATGCCGTCTACCTAGGCCTAGCCAGCCGCTCGTAGCTTTGCCACATGTCTAGTGTTATTATTTATTTTATAAATATGCCCTACTGTGTCATGTGTATCCGGGTTTTAGTTGTGTATTGGCTAATTCCTCGGACTATAATTGTTTCCTGGTTTAGTTGTGTATTGGCTAATTCCACGGATTATGTTGTGACCTTGGTTAGTCGTGCGTGTCTCTCCTCGTGTCGTATTGTTCAGATGGTGTCTGTTCAGGGTGGGTTTGCCTTCCGGCGGGTTTTTTCTCGGTTTCACCATGAAAAATCCTGACCGATGAGCAGTGTTGGGCCACACGTGGTTTTTAACTCTGGCTGGTTCCCCGGCGTGGGGAGGTGTCTGTGGCTCTCCAGGACTGCGTCTCTGTGGGTGCCTGGTTTCAGGCCTCCTTTAAATTCCCGGCGGGATGGCTGTACCCATCCTTATATATATAGATATACATAAAAAACGACGTTTTTGAGAACACTCGTTTTTATAGGTTTTTTCTACCTGGTTTACGACAACCACATGGAAAACCTAGCTGTTGTTTAGGCGTTCCTCCCCGGCGATCTTTTACAAAGAAGAGGGGTCAGGAACTTGTGGGGTTAACTTTTAGACTTCTCACCCGGCGGGTGCACCTGAGCAGGGTGGGATAAACGACTTAGGTCTCATATAGTTAACCAATCCTTTTGAGTGATACTCTGTGTATCGCTGCCTTTACTCTTACGGCAATTGAAGGTTCAGTGAGGTTTAACCAAATCGATTCCCACACCCGGCGGGTGCCCCTAAGTGGAGGAACTAAGGAATTTATAAACAAATTCAATTTCGATTAACCTTAATTGGGTGATACTTTCAGTATCGCCGCCTTCTATTTTTACGACGATCGTTTGGGACAATTCGTTAAAAATCATCTCGTATATTCCTGCCCTGGGCTATTCTACTAAAATATTTCAAGGGCCGGCGTCTTTATGAGGGGGGCTTTGTTACAAAATTGAATCTTGAGACAGTCACCACCTCCTACAGACTATAAGTGCCATACTGGACCATTATATCAGAGGGTATTCTTCATGTTCTTTAGCTAAAAAGATTTGTTTAGCCTCTTTACACCCCGCCGCGTAGCGAGATGTGTTAGCTGTGTCTTTGCATCCCGTTACCCGGCGGGTTATTAACACTTGTATGCGAACACTTGGGTTAACCTTATGAGCATTAATTCCTGGAAATTTTTCTTTATTTTTCCAGAGCTGAGCTCCGGCGGACCAATACAGACCCGGTGGTAGTTTCCTCACACCAGTCTCTGTCATGGCTACTGTGGCCCCAGTTTTTGCCCTGTGCATTACCCCTACTTGCGCGGGTATCCCAATTTTTGCGCATACCCTTTGCATAAGGTGTGTTAGATGCAGAGCTGGGCACCACAAACAAAAAGTCAAGTCAGCAAACACAAATCAGCAAACCCAGAACATAACTTCAGCAAACACAAATGTGCAAACATTGTGAAATTTCTAGTCCTCAAATGCAAATATGCAAACGCAAACCGTTTTTTATTAATTTTAAATTTAAACTACAGAATCAAGGGTAAATCAATAAATTCAATCTCTAATGTCAATAAATATATATATTTACTTAAATATAATGTTGCCCAACTTCCATGGACCTCAAGGATATACATACAGGCTTTTAAAGCTTGGAAATTTCTGTAAATTGCCAAAACATTCCAGAACATCACCCGCAGTGAAAGGGTTAATATATGTAGCATAGGCCACTTAGTTTGTCCACATGGGCAGTAAAACGTTGGGGCAACTTGTTTATGGGGAGAGTGCTTCAGTAATAATCAGTATTCGCAATTCCGCACCATTCAGGAGGAGGTACGCCGGATCACAGAGGTGCAAGGAGGCGAATAAGTGGTCACCCCTTTGGGAATGACAATAGGCTATATATGCCTAGATAGGTCTACTTTAGATAGATTAAGTAATTTAATAGAAAGTAGCCTAGGCCTATTAATGTTAATGCTCAGAATAAAGGCCTAGCTTCAGATCAAAATTTAATAAAATTTTATTGTAGGCTAAATTTAGTCTAGGCCTATATGATACTTTCAAAATTAACACTTTCTACTTGACACTAATAAAATGAGTGTGATTATAGGCCTAGGCCTATACATAGTTAGAACATGCAATATTTAGCCTAGGCTTACATGTTTTGAGGCATTTTGATGGAATTAGTGACTGATTATAGCCTAGACCTAGGCCTAGGCTATATATTAAAGTTAGAACATGCAATATTTAGCCTACATGCTTTGAGGCATTTTGATGGAATTAGTGATTATAGCCTAGACCTAGGCTATATATATAGAAGTTAGAACATGCAATATTTAGCCTACATGCTTTGAGGCATTTTGATGGAATTAGTGATTGACTGATTATAGCCTAGACCTAGGCTAGCCTATATATATAGAAGTTAGAAAATGCAATATTATTTAGCCTACATGCTTTGAGGCATTTTGATAGGATTAGGGTACCCTAGGCCTAGCCTAATAAAATTACTTATATTAGTAATTAGCCTATAGGCCTAGGCTATATTTAGAAGTTAGAACATGCAATATTTAGCCTACATGCTTTGAGGCATTTTGATGGGATTAGTGATTATAGACCTAGGCCTAGGCTATATAGCCTAGCCTATATAGAAGTTAGACTTAGCCTAGGCCTACATGCTTTGAGGCATTTTGATGGGATTAGGGTAGCCAAATAACATTAGTTTAGGTTAAACATTAACAGGCTATCAATCAAATTAACGATAGCCTAACTTTACAATCTTAAATTAGGCTAGATTATAAAGTAATAAAGCCCTTCTCCAGAGACATCTTCTTGGTAATTACAGGCCCATAGAAGGTTTCTAGACCGTGGGGCCAGGGGTGGCTTAGGTCCTCAATTTCTGCATGCTCTGCAGCATCACTGTCGGATGATGGTGGTGAACTGCTCCCCATGCTGTTGGCAGCTGCGGTAGGCATGATGGTAGATTCCATGTTCACTTCAATAGGCCGAAAATATAAACAAAGTTGAAGTCCTAGCAGGTTGGAACTCTTGGACTGCTGTGTGTTGTAGGTGTTAGCTCGACGCTTGCTACTAAGTAAGTGTCTAAGTGAACAAACGTGAAGAGCCGATGTATAGGCCTAGATTCCAGAACACAGGTAGTTGGCTTGGTCACATGACTTTTTTTGGCTGGAGCTGCAGGAGCGGCCCAGGGCTGGCTGCCGACTGGAATTTTTATTTTGCGGACTCGAGGTTTGCAACATGGAGGTACTTTCCAGAGCTTCAAACCCGCAAATAGGCAGCCATTTTGGCGCCAACGCTAATTCGCCAACAAAATGACACCTCCGCCATGGCGGAATTGGCTATTTGCGGAAGTGTTGGCTAAAGTGCCCAGCTCTGGTTAGATGTCTAGACCGTTCAAGGGGTCTCTGGGTTACACTTAATTGTTCCTTTTGCTCCCAATTAGCCAATAAAGTCCTGTGTGACAATGACAAGACCGCGGCGGTAGCGTTGAGAGAGGTCAGACAACAAATGTCGGCCTACACTACCATTGTCGCACATAAGTCACTTCAATGTGACAACGTCCCACTTTGGGATAAGTTGCTGTCAGAGCACCCTCCCCCTAAACGTACCTCTAGAGTAACGGGTTTTAAGACGACAGAGACTAGCCAGGGTTCTGTATCGTCTGTGGATACGTCTAAACGCCCGAGAGAGCCTACTCCCCCGGCAGCCACCTCCTCGTCGCAGGCGAGATCGAGGTCAAGGTCACCTCTCAGACAGCAGTCTTCAAGTCGTGCCTCTTCCCTGGCTAGTAAGAAGTGTAAGACTGAAGCTTCCCCCAGTGGTCATGGTGGTGATTCTTCCAAATCTAGGTCTAGTTCGCGGTCACACCGTAGCCACAAATCCTCCAAAAAGGATTCCCATAGGAAGTCCTCTCGACATTCTCCTAAGTCTAGTGCATCTCATCGTACCTCTACACCTGAAAATGTTTCTGTTACAGCCTCAGAGTATAGTGAAGCGCCTGTCCCTAAACAAGATTTACCTATTGATATTTTAACCCTAGAAACGGAAAGTTCAGGAAATTCAATAATTGAGAATGTTTCAGACTCTCAAGAGAGCGTAGGCCAGAGCCTCGGTGTTTGGCGGTTTGCTCAACCAGGGTCTGACCATCCACGTCCGACTCATACGAGTCACACAGTAGCCGATGTCCACAGGGACGCGGCGACCCCATCCTCTATCCCTGACTTATCTTGGAAACAAGGTGCCCCTGCCTCGGCGGGGTCTTCTCAGGAGGATCGGGAGGAACAAGATGAAGTGTCAATAATTTCAGATAGGGATGGACAAGGGTCAGGCTCAGGCCTGGACGCCGCCCATGATAATACTGATTCACCTGAAAGTTCTGCATCTAACCAGTTTGTTACAGCACAAGAAATTGATGGGTTACTTACTCATGCTCTATCTAAATTCTTTAGTCAACAACGAGAAAACCCCACAATGGACTTGGGGGCTCCCTTGACAAGTTCTGCGGTACGGCCTATGATAACGTCAATCGATTTATCTAAGATTCCTAACCCTCCTACTCTGTCACCGGCAGGGAGCTCTAAGCCAGCTACGGCGGCATTCACTACGTCAAATGTCAGGGTCATTACGGATGTTAATCCACCCCCTCTAGACAAAGCGCCTCTTAGAAAGGTAGCTATGCCCCTGCTTTATGGGCCAGACGAGTCATGGGTTCTTTTGAACCCCTCTAAGCCAGAGCTTGCCCAGCCTACCTTGTCAGGGGAACTCCCGGTACCACGTGAGTGGTTTATCCAGGGAAATAAGTCAAAGAAATTAAGGGCATTGGATGCCTTGGGTAATGTTTTGGACGTAAATATCAAGGCTATACCTAGTTATTATCATCAGGATTATTTTGTTTATGCATCTAAGCCTGCTTTACCCCCTGCTTCAAAACTTTTTTCAGACTGGTCTAAGCTGGATGGGTTTAATGATATTAAGGCTCTGTCGGCTCTTACTCCTGAACTAGATTTACAGACCGTCCCAGACGAGACAGCTAATCCAGTGTTGAAGGTGGGACAGTTGGGACCAGGACCTTGGGTGGATTGGGAGGTAGAGGCTCAAAACTTTGCAACCACTTTCACTTCTAAATCTTCCCACCAGATCCCTCAGGATACACATTCATGGTTCTCCATGCCGGTAGGTTCTGCCGGCGGAGTTCCGTCAGCTTTATTTTCTTTTCTAGCTGCCCCTAAGATTAATCTTTGTGAACTAAAGGACCCATTCACTACCCCTACCCCTTCTCACCTAGACAGAGAATTTAGGCTAAGGGGAAAAGCTTTCCGCCTGTTTTCACAGTACATAGTTTCTCAACAGGTGGCTAAGTCTTTACTCAGGTCTACTCAGGCAATCGCAGACGCGGATGCTCGAAGATCAGTTGAGTTATCCCGGCGTCTGATTCTTCAGTCGTCGATTCAATCCTTAGGTGACATACGCACAGCCTTACTTGAGGCGGTGCGAGCACGACAGGATCTTAGGATGTCATTAGTTCGCAAGCTGCCTGATCGCATTGCTAACCAGGTGGTAATGTCCCCAGTACTTACTCCTTCTTTAATGTCCCCTGATGTATGGCGAACAGTGTTTAACATGGCACAGGCCGTGAAGCACAGTCCCGCACAGGCTAAGAAACCTGCATTTAACTTCCCCAAACCTAAGCCTCCTACTAAAGCTCAGCCAGGGGGTTCTAAGCCGTTTCTTCCGCCTAAGTCCTCCCAATCCCCCCTGGGTCAGTTCAGGCATAAACAGAGAGGGTTTTCAGGACAGAGAGGCCGCGGCCAGTATAAGCCGGGACAGGGCCAGTCTTCGGCCCACACCAGCCAGCCGGCGAAGCGTCCAACACCACCAAACCCACCATCAAAAAACTAAAGTCTCTCTCACTCCCAGTGCCTGTCTTAAAGCCGGAGGAACCGAGGGAAGTACAGCCGGCGAACCCTTGTCTGCTAACTGGGTCGTTCCGAACGTGTCACCAAGCATGGCCGTTAAAAACCTGGGCACGGATGGTGGCACGCAAAGGCATCACTTGGCAGTGGCTCCGGCGACCTCGCTTACGTCAGCCGACAACGGCAAATTGTGTTTCATTAGAGGTGGAGTCGCTGGTCCAGGAGATGATTGCCAAGAATGTCATCATCCCGGTCCCTCCAGATTACCCTGTATTCACGTCAAAACTGTTTTTGGTTCCCAAACGGGACAGTGTTCAGATGAGGCCGGTCGTAGACCTGTCTTATCTGAATCTTCACATTTACAACGAGTCTTTCAGAATGTTAACAGTTCATCAAATCAGGCTAACACTTCCGCCGGGAGGCTGGATGTGTTCCCTAGACCTGACAGACGCCTATTGGCACGTGTCGGTCAACAAAAGATTTCAAAGGTTTCTGGCCTTGAGGATCAGGCACCAAAATTTTGTTTTTCAGAGGATGCCGTTCGGTTTGAACCTAGCACCTCGACTATTCACGAAACTAGTCCGGCAAGCCCTGATGCCGTTGTTAAAACAGGGAATCAGAGTGTTGTGGTATCTAGACGACTGGCTGGTGGTGGCAGAGACACAACAATTATGCATAAAACATGTCAATATCATTTTAAATCATGTCAAAAACTCTAGGCTTCAAGGTAAATCTGGTAAAGTCAAACCTTGTTCCCTCAAGAGTAATTCAGTGGATAGGGCTGGTCTGGGACACCGCCGCTCTCACTCTGAGTCAGAGTGTGGACAATCGCAACAGGTTTCGCAGGAAACTGTTCAGGTTTCTTCACAGTCTGACTACGACACGAAGAGTCTGGGAGTCTCTGGTCGGCTCTCTCAACTGGATTCAGCTAACTGTCAAGTTGGGCCGGTTGAAAGTAAAACGATTAATATTGGAAGGCAACAAATATTTCCCACTCTTACCGGCGGGAAAATTATGGCCCATACCAAAATTAATCCACACCTTACTAGCGGTCTGGGCGAAGAGGGAAACATTGCACTCAATCATGTCATGGACCTCTCCTCCTCCAACGGTATGGGTAGACACGGATGCGTCAGGCACCATAGGGTGGGGATTTCAGTCAAATCAGGGGCACCAGGGTCAGGGACTTTGGTCCCACTTAGAAATCTCTCACATAAATGTCAAAGAGTTACTAGTCCCCTTGTATTTCCTTCAGGCTCACGGCCCGGCGTTACGGGGCAAGTCGGTGGCCTTCAGAATGGACAATCTGAATGCAGTTCACTGTATTCAGAAACAAGGGTCAACGAGGTCAAGGAAGTTGCTACTCGTGTCGGAAGAGATTTTTGTTCTAGCCAGCAGTCTAGATATTTATCTTCACGCATCTTATCTCCCAGGCGTAGCGAACGTCTGGGCAGACGCTCTGTCCCGGAGACAGAGCACGACAGTAGAATGGGAGCTCAAGCAACCCATTTTCGACCTAATGATTGCGGAGCTCTCCCATCCACAAGTGGATCTTTTTGCGTCCGAGGAGACTCACAAGCTCCCTCTATACCTCACCCGCCGGGCGATAACGCCGGCAGGGGGGCCAGACGCCCTAGTGACAGACTGGAACAGATGGAGCTCCATCTATCTGTTTCCGCCGCCAGATACGTCACTAATGTGCCACGTAGTGAACAAACTACGAGTTTATCGAGGCTTAGTCTCGCTAATCGCGCCCCTGTGGCCGGCGCAGGTATGGTACCAGCAATTAATAATGTGGTGCCCGGACCCGGTATCGCTCCCGGTCGGGTACTTCCACTTAGACACGATTGGCAACCTAGCGACCTCGCTGACTTTTGCATTATGGACATTCAGGAGGCCAAGTGGCTAGCACCATACGGTAGGGATGTGACCAATAAATTGCTCAATCAATATACTCAGTCTACTAAGCGACAATATCAATCTCATTGGAAAGCTTTTACTTCTTGGATTGTTAGAACGGAACAAACTGTACCCTCAGTGGCATTGGTTTTTAATTACTTGAACTATCTGTTTGAGCAGAAACGTTTATCTGTGGTTACTTTGAAGAATCACTTAACTGCGATTAGAGTGCCCTTTTTCGACCTTACAGGTCTATCCATACCGGTGGCGGAGGAAACAGGATTTATGAGAGCGTGTTTTTAAACTCCGCCCACCTCCCCGTCAGCTCATGCCTACTTGGTCTCTGGACAAAGCTTTGTCTTTACTTCATTCTCGTCTGTATCAAAATACTGCAGACTTTGCTTTAATCTTAAAGAAGGCAGTTTTCCTTTTGGCTTTGGCCACCGGAAACAGAGTGTCTGAGCTGGCGGCGATGAGCAACACACCTAATTGTCTTAGGTTTGGTAGACTTAATGATTCAATTTCCATTGCACCCTCCCGGCGTTTGTAGCCAAGAATGAGCATAGTGCACACGTGGTTTTCTGAGTTCACGGTGCCGGCGTTAAAAAGGGGAAAGGTGCATCATAATTTATGTCCAGTGCAAGCTCTAACCAAATATTTGAGAATAGCTCCTCATAACCCCCAAGGTGCTTTATGGGTAGCGAGTACGGGTAAACGCTTACTTAAACGGCGATTAGCCTCTCTTCTGGTAGAAGTAATTAAAGAGAGTAATCCCGGCGTTGTGGGTAGGGCCCACGATTTACGCAAGTGGGCGGCCTCTTTACATTTCCTGAAAAACTTTTCAGTTGAAGATATTGCGTCCACACAGTTGTGGGCGTCTAATCATACGTTTCTCTCTAGATACTTGTCAGTTGCTCTAGACAAACCTTCCTTACCATGTATAGCTTTAAGGCAGAGGGTCTAGGTGGCCCTTCAGCCACTTATGTTTATTTTCACGGAAGGGGGGGGGGGGTGCAGTCAGTTGACATAGGACACCCTAGACCCCGCCGGAGTATGAGAGCTGTGATACAATTTAAGGTTAAAATGTGATATGAAAATTTCTCTGCGAGAATTTGTGCTAGTACAAGGTTTAGTACAAAACAACGGTGTTGTTATAGTAGTTTTAGCTGCGAAAGCAATGTAATATTAGTTCAATGGACTTCATTGGCAATTGATCTCCACATGTATTTTGGGGTTTATGATGTGCACATATAAACTTATAACTTATTATTTTTGTCACCACTCGTTGAGTGGGGTGCCTTTTGTAACTACAGATCTGTGTTCAGAATCTTCAGGGTTACCCATTTTTGTCGGGCAGGCTTCTTTGAAGCACGCACCTGCCTGAACCCCTTTTTCTTGTATATTTCCGGCCTACGCCGTATTAAATACATTTTTCAAAAAGTAAGAATACTATGTGGTTGTTTTTATTATCTGCTTTTCTAGAGTTATGATATGATTACGAATGTCCCCCTCCAGTCTTAGATATCAGGCATGTTCGTCAATGATGGAGGGGCCACTAATAAATTATAGGTTTGACTCCTGTAAGGAGATAAAGAAAACCTAATATTTAGTAGTGGCCCCGTAATCATTGACGACTGGGGGCCCTCCCGACCGTCCCCTTCCCATTCGTTGATGTATTAAGGATTTTGGTTTACTTGATATGTCAGTGAAGGAGGAATGACGCCTGATTCAGCGTCTGGTCAGAAATCCACACAAGTACATCCACGATATGATGGAAAGCTTATTGGATAGTTATTCTTATTTTCTTTTTGTTTTTATTTTTTACGAAGTTTTTTCGTAGTGAGAACCCAATTCATAATGACTGAAGCCATGAGTGAGGTCGCGTGCGCTCATGATGAAGGCTCCTCAGTTTTTAAATGCTCTGCGCGGTAGATTCAAACTACGGCGGATTAGTGTTTGAAGAGGATGCCTTATGTAATAGGCATGTTCGTCAATGATTACGGGGCCACTACTAAATATTAGGTTTTCTTTATCTCCTTACAGGAGTCAAACCTATAATTTATGGCTCCAACTTCTTTATAGTCTGAAACTCGCAACTGGAACATTAATCCTTTCAGCATAATATGATGACGCCTTTATTCCTTTTATTTTGGCTATCATAACATTTAAACATTAGGCTACCATGGTGCGGTGGGAGTATGAACATGATTAGATTAATATCCAGTATTCGAGAATGGATAATAAGTCATAGGCGTGTGCATAAACCTTTAACCGTCTTGGTGGTGTAATGGTTAAGGTGTCAATAATCTGGGTGTGATAACTCCGGTTCGAATCCTGGTGGATCGCACATGTGCTTTCATTAATTTCATTGGAGGTGTTTGGTGTTGTGGTGAAGTTAATAAAAAATAGATTAGACGAATATAATAAGCTTATGATGACATTTTGGAAGACAGAAGATTAATCGAGATAGAGATTCCTGGAGATCCTTCCTAAGCTGCATACAATAGTACAACAATATCCAAAATACAATGAACTAATTCATCATCATCATTATCTATTTATTATGTTCTTTAGTTTCCACCCAAGATCTCCATCAAGCTTAAAAGATACCCACAAGACCACTCATCGAGATCAATTTGTATAATTTTCGGTATAAAAATGTCCCGTCGCCCAATTTACTGTATATATACATGTTAAACACACACACATACAAACACCCACTCACTCGCTGAATCACACTTACTCTTACCTCCCTCCCCCTTCTCTCTCTCTCTCTCTCTCATAGCAATATCACCGTTACAGAGAGAGAAGTATTGAACTGTTTAGATAAACTCAAGGTAAATAAAACGCCAGGACCTGATACAATCTCGCCTAGAGTTCTAAAGGAAGCTAAGAATGAGCTCTCCAAACCACTGACATTACTATTCAATAAATCCTTGCAGTCTGGAACTATGCCTGATCAGTGGAAGCTAGCCAACGTAACACCGATATTCAAAAAAGGCAGCAAATCCCTACCCAGTAACTATCGTCCAATTAGCTTAACCTCAGTTGTATGTAAAATGCTAGAAACGGTCATACGAGACAGACTCGTAAATCACTTAGAGGAAAATAACATACTTAAAGATACTCAACACGGCTTTCGTAAAAAACGTTCCTGTTTAACCCACCTCTTAGACTTCTTCCACGATATCCTCAACCTCTACGATGAGAGTAAAGCTGTAGATATTATATACCTTGATTTTCAAAAGGCCTTTGACAAAGTTCCCCACAAACGTTTACTGCTAAAACTAAAAGCGCATGGAATACAAGACGGTGTGTTGAAATGGATAGAAAATTGGCTCAGCAACAGAAAGCAAAGGTAGTCATAAACGGTAAGGCCTCTAAATTGACCAATGTAATAGCGGGGTACCCCAGGGATCGGTACTAGGACCAATTCTCTTTCTAATTTACATCAACGACATAGATGAGGGTCCTCACCTGCACAATCTCAAAATTTGCTGACGATACAAAAATTGCAACTAGCGTACTCTCAAAAGAACAAGTTGACGATATGCAACACAATCTAGACTAAATTTGGTCCTGTTGGGCCCAAAATTTTTGGCAAATGAGTTTCAATGCGGGATAAATGTAAAGTACTACATGTCGGATACCTAAATGAGAAAGGCAAAACTAATTCGATGAATGGCACTCATCTTAAGAATGTAAAAACAGAGAAACTGATACTGGGAGTAACAATATCTAAGTTAACCTAAAACCCGAGTCCAACAATGTGTCAGAACGTTGTTTAAGAAGGCAAACAAAATAATTGGCTTTATTAAAGGCAGGTCATTTGAGCATAAATCCAAAGAAGTTATGCCTAAACCCTTTACAATTCCTTAAGTCGTCCGCGCCCTCCCTCTGGAATACTGCCGTTCAATCCTGGTGCCCTTATTAACCAAAAGGATATAAACCAGCTAGAACGAGTTCAACGTAGAGTTACCAAAATGATACCCTAGCCTAAAAGAACAAACCATACGAAGAGCGTCTTAGAGAATTAAATCGTATTTCCTTTACACACCTTACGAGTCGGCTCTATGCGGTTTATTTTATTGTTACCGCCCAGCGGGGTGTTTTTTTGCAGCCAAATAGGGCTGTTTTTACGTGATCTTTTCATTTGCCTAAATACCCCCATAAACGTAAAAACAAGTTCCTATCCCTGAAAGGGCATAAACAGAGCGTTGTCTGAATGACACCATAACGAATCCTTGTATATGGAGGATAAGTTTTCTGCTTTTTCTTGAATAACCGTCGCAACGCGAAGTGCAAAAAGCAAAGCATGTAATTCGGTAGCTCCTTTTTCAGTACCTAATTGGGAGTATGTAGCGATTGAGGAGAGAGAGGATGAGCTGGAAGATTTGTGTCAGTAGGTTTCGCCGTGGGAGGCGGGTGCGTCCTTGAGCAGTCATAAACGACCTCGCTTAGTCCCTCCTGCCACCACTCTTGTCTCTCTCTCTCAGCCCACATTACGTGCCTTGAAATTGCCACTCGAGTTTCTTTCCGAGCGCCGCCACATAGTCCAGCTTTCATTTAACTCGACTTAAGTGTGGTGGGCCCTTTTTAAGGGTTAAACACCAACCAGCGCAGATTTAAGAGAGCGACTTTAATTCAAGTTGTTCAAATCATCAAAGGGCATCGGGGGACAATATGAAACGTGTAGTAAGTACTTCACTATCGACCAATCTAATTACACCGGGAAACGGTTTGCAAAATTAATTGGTAACTCTTTGAGAACTCGCACGAATCTAAGAATTTCTTTTCTTCTTCAATCGAGTTGGTCAACTTGTGGAATGGGCTTCCCCGAGAACGTTATAGACCTGCAGCACCGCACCTTGATTCTATTTAAATTCCGCCTAGACAAAATCTCGCATCAAACCCGCGACTGACTGCGTTTGTAAATGACTAACTTTATCCTCCCCTCAGTTACTAACCCATATTGTCGCCCTACTAACTTCCTATCCTGCCACTAGTGGCAGGGCAGTAGTTCCCTTTCCCAATGTTCCCCTTACCCACTCTAACCACTGTTTGGACACTTGATCTCAGTGTTTTGGAGACAAGCAACCTAAAGGGTCACTATATCTGTTGTTGCTTGATTTCCTTTGTACTCCTTTGTACTCTACTCTCTCTCTCTCTCTCTCTCTCACACAAACCCCACATACACCCTGCCCCCACCCACATATACACCCACATGTACATACACACATACATACACTCACACACACATACACACACACATACACATACACACACATACACACACACACATACACATATACCATACATACCACACACACCAACCATAACTACACATCACACAACACGCCCACAAACACACATACACGCACACACACACATCACACACACACAAACACACCGCCACACTCCACACCCACACCACAACCACACACACACATACACATATACACACCATGTAATCTCCCCACATGGAGGTTTGGGGAGTATTAAGTGCGTCCCAGCAATTATTGGAGGAAATAAATGACATGATTATACTCTCTTTCTTTCTCTCTCTCTCTGCCCCCCCCTTTCCCATTTCTCTCTCTCTCACTCTCGCGCTCTCTCTTTCATTATTACAGTATAATAAATGTTTTTGTTCTAGTTGTTGTTGTTGTTGTTGTTGTTGTTGTTTAATCTATTATAACTTTAGAGAGTAGATGGAAAGTGCCTTGTAATACAAAGTCATTCGTTCTACCAAACTCTCTAGTACAGGAGTGAACCTTTTTCAATAATCTCTTGTATGCAACTAGTTAAGGCCCCCTCACACATGCATGACTTGAACGGAGACATGGCCCGACCTTTGTCTCATCGCGTCGCGATGTCTCTTTCCATATCTGGCAGTCTCGCGTGATGTTGTCGAAGACGGCGGCGACATTTGAGTGTCGACACTAAAATCTCGTGCGGAGTCGTGACCTGACTTTTTGTCGTTGCATGTCCTTGTAAGTACGTACTGAATTCTTTCATTACTGTGTGGCGTCTAGGTGGCGTCGCGGCATGTCGTTGGAAGTCGCGCGACATTACCACGAGAAAAAACGTTACGACTTGTGAGAGAGACCAGCTCGTAGTCATCATGTAGCGTCACGCAGCCAGACCGAACACCACGTACTCATACAGACTATATCCGGATATCACACCGACATTTCTTGACTCAGTGACGACATGTGACAGTGTATCACAAAATTAGTACGTACACACACAGTACACAGTACGTACAGAGAACGTACATGGCGAAATCATCCAGACAAGTGAAGAAACCAATGCGCACGCGCACAAGACGCGGCAGACACTACAAAGAGGTGGCACCACTGTAACGCTCTTTGGTTGCTGCTCCTTGACTGTGAAATCCAGGTGTGGGTCCCTCCTATTTATATTGGGCCGTGCTCTTGTCACAAAACCTGGACGTAATCAGAACGTACCTGGTCTAACACGTCGGGGTACATTGTAGGTACATTTGTAATGTTTTGTTGTTTCTTGTTAGTGTCGCATGCTTCGAGCTGGCATTGCCCACGTCTCTGAGTGAAGTCGCGATGCTTCATATTGGGTACGTTCTGTCTTCGGTTTCAGTACATGCATGCTCGTTCTGGGTACGAGATGGCCTCGTGAGGGCCTCTTATCTTAATTTGTCCTGCTCCAACTCCCCGACTTTTTCGCCAAACTCAATACGTGTCATGTCACCGTCCAAGTCGTGAATGTTTGAGGGGGCCAGTAACTATAGAATACCTCACCAGTATCTCAACTATCACACTCACTAGTATCATCACTAAATCACCATATTTCAACCTACTTGATTCCCTTCACCATTATTCTCATCATATCATCCTTATACATTCCTTTCAATCACCATCCTCATTCACCACCAGTCCCTCCACACTGTCACTATCACACTCACCACCATCAGTAAATCACCATACGTCCCTCACTCTCCTCCTGTGACCATTGTTCTCAATATATCATCCTTAAATTCCCTTTAGTCACCACCCTCCTTCACTAGTCAGTCCACATTGTCACTACCACACTCACCATCATCAGTAAATCACCATACAACACCTTTCTCTCCTTCCCTTCACCATTATTCTCACCATATCATCCTCACATTCCCGTCAATCACCATCCTTATTCACCAGTCTCTCCACACTGTCACTATCACTCACCAGCACCAGTAA
>CM064550.1:5779886-5896468 GCA_032716605.1 Paralithodes platypus
ACACTGAATCACCAACACATACAGTACACCCTGGAGTCCCTTCCCCCCCCCCCCCCCACACACACACACTGAATCACCACAACATACAGTACATCCCCATGGAGTCCCTGTTCCCCCCCCCCCCCACCACACCCCCACACTGAATCACCACACATACAGTACATCCCTGGAGTCCCTTCCCCCCCACACACACACACACACACACACTGAATCCCACACCACATACCGTTACATCAATAGGAGACCTTCCCCCCCCACCACTCCCCCCCCCCACCCAACACAAACAATGAATCACCAAACATACAGTACATCCACTGGAGTCCCTTCCCACCCCCCACACACACACACACTGAATCACCACACATACAGTACATCCCCGGAGTCCCTTCCCCCCCCCCCCCCCCACACACACACACACTGAATCACCACACATACAGTGACATCCCTGAGTCCCGGTTCCCCCCCCCCCCCCCCCCACCCCCCCCTCCCCCCCCCCCCCCCCCCCCCACACCACACACCACATGAATCACCCCACAAACAGTACAGCCCTGGAGTCCCCCCCCCCCAACACACACACACACTGAATCACCACACATACAGTACATCCCTGGAGTCCCTCCCCCCCCCCCCCCCCCCCCCCACCCCCACACCCCCCCACAACACACTGAATCACCCACACATCCACAGTACCTCCTAGAGGCCCTTCACCCCCCCCCCACCCCCCCCCCCCCCCCCCACCCCCCCCCCCCCCCCCCAACCATACACACACTGAATCACCACACATACAGTACATCCCTGGAGTCCCTTCCCCCCCCCCCACACACACACACTGAATCACCACACATACAGTACATCCCGGGAGTCCCTTTCCCCCCCCCCGACCCCCCCCCCCACACACACACACACTGAATCACCACACATACAGTAGATCATGGAGTCCCGTACCCCCCCCCCCCCCCCACAACACACACAACTGAATACCACCACACATACAGTACATCCCTGGAGTCCCTTTCCCCCCCCACCCCCACACACACACACTGAATCACCCACACATACAGTACATCCCTGGAGTCCCCTTCCCCCCCCCCCCCCCCCACCCACACACACACATGAATCCACCACACATACCAGTACATCCCTGGAGTCCCTTCCCCCCCCACCCCCACCCACACACAGACACTGAATCACCCACACATACAGTACATACCTGGAGTCCTTCCCCCCCCCCCCCCCCACCACACAAAACACACTGAATCACCACACATACAGTACATCCCTGGAGTCCCTTCCCACCCCGCACCCAAAACCACACACTGAATCCACACATACCAGTACATACGGAGTCCCTTCCCCCCCCACACACACACACTGAATCACCACACATACAGTACATCCCTGGAGTCCCTTCCCCCTTTTCCATTATCCTTGCCTCACCGCCCTTTATTCGCACCCTAGTCATTTGGTTCATTTTGTTTTATGTGTGTTTTTATATTGAAGCAGAGTGGCCAAAGGAACGTTCACAGATGCCTCATGGCATACTTGTAACGTATGATTCGTTTGATTGTTGACTATAAAAGACAAACAAAAATTCCATTCATTATAGGTAGGCCAGAAATCGTAATCCCTAACCTCTGTTACTCAAGAAGTGCTAGAGTAAATGGGCTGCAAATTACCACACCTATTCCCTGGCTGACTCTTCCTACATGGTGAAAACTATAAGTTCGATTACTCCTGTCGTTTTTTAGTTGTTGAGGTCAGTGGTCACGAATTCTGGCCTACCTACAATGAATGAACTATAAAGTGCCTTTATAGAGAGATTGGTTACATAGGGGGTCCCGGGAGTCAGAAACAATATGGCGCCCGGGGACTTACGTGTCCTGATAGATATAGATTGATGGATTACGAAATTAAGAGACGTGTGAAAAAAATAATATCAGGTATATAGGCTGAAATATTTAATGCTATAATAATGGTATGGCAAGGGTATGGCGTGTGGCAGAAACAATATGGCGTCTATAAGTCAAGTTGACAGTACCGTCATATACAGGTACCCTGGTAGTGGCTATACAACATTTTGGCAGGGCCAACAAAATTAGTATTCTTAATGTTTCTACTTGTTGATCTTTGATGGCTTTGTTGAGGAAATGTAAACTATTGACTGGGCTATACCAAGGAAAAATAGATACTATAATAGCACTCCATAGTATCTATAAACCTTGGGCTATATAAGCACATGTGACTTATTCCAAGCCATTTATAATATTGCTAGAATTCATTGTCCATATCAGTGACTGCTCCTATTCCATTTGTCTAATTATATTTCTTTCTAAACAAGCTATAGCGACCCAGTAATTTAGGAGAAACCGGCCTTTGACCAAGACAATGTTCTACCTTAATAAACATAAAAGTACACGTTAAGCTTAAAGGGGTCTGGGGGACATTAGTTTTTAATTTCAAGAAGGTCTGAGTAGTTATTTGTTCTTTCTTTTTTTCTAGTGGCATTAGTACACGTGTAGGGTGGTGGTGTGTAGTATGACTGAGGATTGTTAGTCATGACTGTACCGGCGCGGGTGATCGTATCTGACACTGTTGTATACAATCCAATAATTACTCATCCTTTCGTAGAGAGAGAGAGAGAGTGTATGTGTGTGTGTGTTAGTATCCAAGCGAATCTAGTACCTCATTGTCCTTTACAGTGACTCAGAAAAGTGTATGTGTGTGAATCTGTGTGTGTGTTTGTGAGTGTATTTGTGCGTGAGCACGTGCGTGCGTGTGTGTGTGTGTGTGTGGTAATCTGTCCGAATAACATCTTTCAATAGAAAAAACTAACACAGGAAATATATTACACAGTACCAGTAGTTAATGAATTACAGTTCTCCAACTCAAAGCGACAAGTGCATATATACAGTATATATATATATATATATATATATATATATATATATATATATATATATATATATATATATATTGTATAGATAGATAGATAGACAGATAGATAGAGAGATAGATAGATATATAGATATATAGATAGATAGACAGATAGATAGATAGATAGATAGATATAATGTACCCACAAGGCGGAAAAATAATCTAAAAATAACTTAAGTATCCTCAAACTTGCCTAAGTAACCAAAAAGTAACCTAAAATAAGGTAAGTAACCTAAAAGTAATCTAATATAAATTATACCCACATGACGCAAACTTTATCTAAAAGTAATCTAAAGGAAACTAATAGTAACCTAAGTAACCCCGAAGTAATCAGAAACTAACCTAAGTAACCTAAAAAACTAACCTACGTAACCTAAAACTAACCTATGTAATCTAAAACTAATCTAAGTAACCTAAAAAATAACCTAAGTAACCTAAAACTAACCTATGTAATCTAAAACTAATCTAAGTAACCTAAAAAAATAACCTAAGAAACCTAGAACTAATCTAAGTAACCTAAAACTAACTCAAGTAAACTAAACTAACCTAAGTAACCAAAAATTAACCCAAGTAAATTCAAACTATCCTAAGTAACCTAAAACTAAACAAAGTAACCTTAAACTAACCTAAGAAACCTACAAATATCCTAAGTAACCTAAAACTAACCTAAGTAACCCCCCGAAATAACCTAAAACTAAACTAAAGCTAACCTTAAATAACCTAAAACTAACCTAAACAACATGAAACTATCCTGCGTAACCTAAACGTAACCCCAAAATAACCCAAAAGTAACCTAAAACTAACCTAGGTAACCCCCAAGTAACCTAAGTACCCTAAAGTAAGTAAGATACAGTACCGGTAAGTTAAGGGGGATCGGCGTATTTATTTGTTCATTTATACACTGGTATCTTCTTATCGTGTTTTCAGTTTCCTCCATAGACCTCCATCAACCTTAAAAAAGAACACCCCCATGACCGTCCTTCAAGATTAATTTGTAAATTTTTCGATACTTTGTTTCCTCTTAAACTACAGGCTCGCTATCGCTCGCAAGGAAAAAATCAACACCTAAATGACACGAAAAGTCTTAATATTGACAAAGAAGTGAGGCAAACGGTCTTAAAATCACCAAACTAATGAGCTGAACGTCTTAAATTCGCAAAACTAATGGGGCTAAACATGAGGGAGAAGGGGATCTAGAAAAGTTACATATCTCCCCTTAATGACTCATAAACACTCAGCCCAACGCACCGAGGCTCTTCATAATTTCAGTCGTAAAGCGTATCTGCAGCTTATGTGTGCTAAAAAGAAGGTAATGAAGAATTAGCCAAACCTGACAAACAACTTATACATGGAAACGCAATTCATCATACACTGTATTATATATATATATATATATATATATATATATATATATATATACCGGGTATATATATATATATATATATATATATATATATATATATATATATATATATATATACAGTATATATATATATTTGTTTCTTACAACTGTACTTGTGCAACCACTAGTTCACCGAAACCTATCTCAGACATGGTCCAAACATACTGTAGGTATAATTTAAATTCGTGCAAGATGTTTTGAACTAACAAAATGGGCCAAGTGGTTGACACGGGCCAAATTGGGATGAGTGGTGACAGTTAAACCGAGTCGAGATGTTGAACTGAGCTGCTATGTCGAACTGCACCTAACAGTCCGGCTATATAAGTGCAAGCGGTTTAATTGGTCGAGGGCAGTCGAATTGGTCCGAGGTGAATGGGTAATTTAAACACACACACATACAAACAAACAGACGGACAGCGACGATCACCAATCCCAATGGGCAGATATATTACGATTCGTGAGGGTACCAGAAATATCCAGCCCCAAATATGATGGCCAGCAATGCGTCACCCAGCCCTTAGGCTTGATACCACCCGCACACCCACCACAGCACTGCAAAGCACCCTTCGTTTCACCTAATCTAACCTAACAAACCAAACCTGATATATCCTAACCAAACTTATCCTGGCCTAAATAAACCTAATCTATCCAAATCAAACGTAACCTAACAAACCTAACGTAACCTAACAAATCTAATTTTTACCAAACCAAACCTAACGAAACAAACCTAACGTAACTTACCTTAAACCAAACCTATCCTGACCTAACCAAGCCTAATCTAACCTAACCAAACCAAACCTAACGCAACCTATCCTAACCAAACCAAGCTTAACCTACACTGACCAAACCTACACGAGCCAGCAATGCGTGAGCCAGCACCCCCTTAGGTTTGATAGCACCCGCACACCCACCCCAGCACTGCGAATCACCCTCCTCTCCACCCTCCTCCCAAGAGAATGTCCGGAGACGATTATCTTTCTTATTTATTCCTTCCCTCCCGTGCCTCCCCTCGTGAGATTGGCACCCACCCTTTCTTGCGCTCAATGGCCAAGGGAGGGGAGGTTGGGGGAGGGAGGGGAGAGAAAGGGAGGGGAGAGGTTAGAGGGAGGGGTGGAGAGGAGAGAGGGAGGGGTGGAGAGGTTAGAGAGAGGGGTGGAGAGGAGAGAGGGAGGGGTCGAGAGGAGAGAGGGAGGGGTGGCGAGGAGAGAGGGAGGGGTGGAGAGGTTAGAGGGAGGGGTGGAGAGAGAAGAGGGAGGGGTGGCGAGGAGAGAGGGAGGGGTGGGAGAGGTTAGCGAGCGGGGTGGAGAGGTTAGAGGGAGGGGTGGAGAGGAGAGAGGGAGGGGTGGAGAGGAGAGAGAGAGGAGTGGCGAGGAGAGAGGGAGGGGTGGCGGGAGAGAGGGAGGTGAGGCAGGGAGAGAGGGAGGGGGGCAGGGAGAGAGGGAGGGGTTGCGGGGAGGGAGGGAGGGTTAGGGGAGGAAGAGAGGGAGGGGTGGGGAGGAGAGAGGAAGGGGTGGGGAGGAGAGAGGAAGGGGTGGGAAAGGAGAGAGGAAGGGGTGGGAAAGGAGAGAGGGAGGGTGGCGAGGAGAGAGGAGGGGTGGGAGAGAGGGAGGGGGGTGGCGAGGGAGAGAGGGTGGGGTGGCGAGGAAGAGAGGGAGGGGTGGTGAGGAGAGAGGGTGGGGTGGCGAGGAGAGAGGGTGGGGTGGCGAGGAGAGAGGGAGGGGTGGGGAGGAGAGAGGGTGGGGTGGCGAGGAGGAGAGAGGGAGGGTGGGGAGGAGAGAGGGAGGGGTGGGGAGGAGAGAGGGAGGGGTGGGGAGGAGAGAGGGAGGGGTGGGGAGGAGAGAGGAAGGTGATACAATTCTCCCTGATTATACTAACGCTCATGGATACAAAACACCATTTCAGGAGGAACACTTAACTGACGTTATGCCAAAAGCATCTTGATGTCAGTGACCTGAGGGAGCTACTATTAAACGTTGTCAAGAAAGAGTCTTTTTTTTCAGATTGTATTCAAGCGGAGATCCCTTGAAGAGTTATTTTTTTATTTTTTTATTATACAAGTTTATCTTTTGAACAGTGACCCCCAAAGAGTTTTTATACCTTCACTGGTTCACAGTGAAGGTTTTGTATATATCATGTTCAGCGATCCACGAGAAGTTTGCTACAGCATGTTCTATGTACCTTAAGCGTTTTGTTGTTATGTCATAATAAGTTAAGTTATGCTAAACTATGTTTGTTATATTTATGATAAGCTATGATATGTTATTCAAGGCTATGTTGTGTAATGCTCTGAGTTGTTATCCTATATACCGTTCAATAACCTAAACAACGTCCCTAAAATTCGCGCGAGGGGCAGAGGCTATAAACGTGATAGCCTATTTCGTGATTATTATTCCATTGATCGGCCGGCCCGTTTGGGAAGGCGTATGGGCGTTATGTTCAGGCACGTTCAGCAGTACTATATCCTGTTCCGAATAAGTAGGCTAAAACTCCTGAACATTAACCTTTATAACTCATAAACGACCAGAATAATCGAGCTAACACTTCTACTATTTGGGAAGTGTCAGCCCGGGAATAGGTGTGGAAACTCCCATCCCATTTGCTTTTGAGGTACAGAGGTTAAGGGCTGCAATTTCTAGCCCATCTATTTGGAACAGGGTATAGTTGTTGTAATATCAACGGGAAATACTGGAACATCATAACAGTACGGTCATTGCAATTACAACAAATAAGGCATAGTATTGATTGGCTAGGAATGCGGCAAATCTATAATAATTCCCATGAAATGATGGGGTATGGCTAGGAATGCCAGGGCGAAACTATAATATTCTTGTCATCAAATCAAATTGTGGGGACAATAGAATTAGGCACGCTCTCTTACCCACCCAAACATATGTCCTACCTATACAATTCCTCAACATACAGTACAACGCCTGCCTAAATATCTGGTAAACATATATTAAGATAAACTTGAGACACTGAGAATGGATTGAGTATTTTAAGATAAACTTGAGACACTTAATATTGATTGAAGGACAACACTGAATATTTTAAGATAAACTTGAGACACTTAATATTGATTGAAGGAAAATAAACTCTGTATATTAAGATTAACTTGAGACACTGAACATTGATTGTTTGAGGGAAAACACTCAGTATTAAGATAAGCTTGGGATATTGAACATTGATTGAGGGAAAAGATTCAGTATAATAACCTAAACGTGAGACATTGAACACTGACTGAGGAAAAACACTGATTATATTAAGATAAACTTGACACACTCAACATTGATTTAGGGAAAACACTCAGTATATTAAGATTAACTTGAAACACTGAACATTAATTAAGGAATAACACTGACTCGGTCCATGTGGCTAAAAGGGCATGTTTCACAATATTACATCAGGGTGTCGGAATAGTCCAATCAAATTTAGACCACTTATCACTGTTGGCGATTGTATTGCTCATATATACACTCCCTTCCTCCCACCCCAAGCCAGGACCCTCCCATCGAATAATCTCCCCTCGTTTTCTGCTCCCCTTACACCCAGCATGCTCTCTCCCACCCACCCACCCTCCCATCCCACACCACACGCACCCTCCGACTCACGACACAACCTTCCTCATCCCCCTCCGGGGGGCGCTGCTCAATAAACTCGCCCCTCGGGGCAAAATCAAATCATCCCCCTCCCACCACAGCCCACTTTCCCACTCACCATAACACACTCTCCCACCCACAACCCACTTTCCCACTCACCACAACACACTCTCCCACACACAACCCACTCTCCTGCCCAACACAACCCACTCACCCGCCCACCACAACCCACTTTCCCACTCACCATAACACACTCTCCCACCCACAACCCACTCTCTCACCCCAAACCACACAACCTCCCACCCACCCAAACACAATAGAATCTACCTAAATACAACAAACCCCACCATAACACAAACCCTACCCCCATCCCGAAACTCAATCACTCACTCTCCCACCCCAAGTAACCCTCCCATCCCATTATATATACCTCCGCACCTACACACACTCCCACCCCAATACACAACAAGCTCATTTCAACGCTAGCACCCACCCTTCCACCCCAACATATTCTTCCTCTCACTCGAACACACCCTTCCCCTCACCAAAACACCGCCACCCAACCTCCGACTAAACATACCATCCCACTCACTGACTCCAACACACGAGACCAACACCCTCACACAAGACAACATACACAAACACACACACACACACACACACACACACACACACACACACACACCAATTCCAGCACATCCACCCAACAAAGAAAGCTCAACTCTTTGTTCAAACTTTTGCCAGAAACTCTACCTTGGATGATTCAGGTGCTATTCCTCCCTCTCCACCTTATGCCTAATATCCTAATCTCTTCTAAAGATGTACTTTCTACCCTCTCTGGGCTTAATACTAAGAAGGCGTAGGGTCCGGACGGTGTTCCTCCTGATGTTCTTAAAAACTGTGCTTCCGTGCTGACCCCCTGCCTAGGCAAACTCTTTCGTCTCTGTCTCTCCTCTAACGTCTTTCCTTCTTGCTTGAAGTTTGCTCTCATTCAACCTGTCCCAAAGAAGGGTGACCGCTCTCAACCCTCCAACTATCGTCCAATTGCTCTCATCTCTTGTATCTCTAAAGTTTTTGAAACTATTCTTGCTTCCAAATTTCTTAAGCATTTCTCTTCTCATGATCTGCCCTTCGATCGCCAGTATGGCTTCCTTAAGGGTCGCTCTACTGGTGATCTTCTTTCATATCTTGCTAACTCTTGGTCTGCCAACTTTCGGGACTTCGGTGAGACTTATTCTGTTGCACTAGACATATCGAAGGCCTTCGATAGAGTCTGGCACAAATCTTTAATTTCCAAACTGCCCTCCTTTGGTTTCTGTCCCTCCATCTGTGCCTTTGTCTCTAATTTCCTTTCCGGCCATTCAATAGCTGCGGTTGTGGACAGCCATAGCTCATTTCCTCATCCTATCAACTCCGGTGTTCCTCAGGGTTCTGTCCTATCTCCTATTCTCTTTCTAATTTTCATAAATGATCTTCTCAACTGTACATCCAGTCCCATCCATTCATATGCAGATGACTCTACCTTACACCACTCAATTAGTTTTCCAGAACATCCCAGCCAGCAGTCCCTCAAAAGTAAATGTAATGAAGTCATAAAATACTTATCTTCTGATCTATCTACTATTTCCAATTGGGGTAGAGAAAACCTTGTTGCATTTAATGCTTCCAAAACTCAATTTATCCATCTTACTACCCGTCAGGAACCTCCAGAGGACTATCCCTTATTCTTCAACAATACAAAAATCAACCCTTCATCTTCTCTCAATGTTCTCAGTGTCTCTTTTTCTTCTGCTCTCACTTGGAAAGACCATATTACCAGTCTCACTAAGGCAGCCTCCCAGAAGTTGGGTGTGCTCAACTGCCTCAAGTTTTTTTTTTACCCCTGCGCAGCTTCTTGCTCTGTACAGGGGCACAGTGCGTCCTTGTATTGAGTAATGTTCACATGTGTGGGGAGGATCCTCTCACACTGCACTCCTAGACAAAGTAGAAAGGAAAGCCTTCGTATCATTAACTCCCGTCCACTCACCAACTCTCTTCAATCTCTCTCTCTTCGCTGCAATGTTGCATCTCTCTCGCTATTCTATCGCTACTACAATAATCAGTGTTCCTCGGAGCTTCCCAGTGTATACCACCTTCTCTACGTAGGGTACATAGTACCCACCTTGCAACACAATCCCACCCCTACTCTGTGCAACTCTCCAACCCAAGAGTGAAATGCTATTCTCAGACTTATTTCTATTCAACTGCTGAGCTCTGGAACTCTCTCCCAGAATCAGTCTTTCCCTCTTCCTATGACTTAAATTGCTTCAAACTCCGTGTGTCCAGGCATTTTAGCTCGAACGTCCCTTGATTTCGGCCCTGTCACTCTTTGAAATCTGGGGGAGGCACTCGCTGCAGGCAGTTATGCCTCTTGTCTCCCTCATTCACATGAACAAAAACAAATATATATATATACCTCCCATCCCAAAATATGGTCTTCCCATTTTCGCACCCACCTCATTACCGAACACCATTCCACAGCAAACCATTCCGCTCATTCAAACACACCCACCTACCCCACCCAAAAGCAGGACCCCCCCCCCCCCCCAAATCATAACATCACCCAAATTTTTTTTTTTTTTTTTTTTTTTAAAAGAGACAATGAACGGAGGAAGGAAAAACACAGATAAAACAAAAAGGTCCATGTGCCTAAAGGCATCCTCCATTCAAAAAATGTTTGTAACAACTGGATTTAAACATTTGTAGATTGTAAGTTTGTGGAAAGCAATTCGAGGGAAGTGAATTCCAAAGAGTAGTAGCTCTGGGGATAAATGAATTCTGATAAGCAGAAGTTCTGCATTGTGGAGGAGAAAGTGTAAATTCATGGGCGCTCTCAGCTGCCCTAGTTTCTACGAGGAAAGATGTGGAGAGGCGGCACAATTGAAGCAAGTTCCTCGGAACAATTGCTGTGAAAATATCTGTAGAATAATGCAAGGGATGCAACGTTTCTTCGTATGGATAATGTAGGAAGGTCCTGTGTGATTGCAGGGTTATTGATTAATCTAATAGCTTTATTTTGAATTTTGTCCAACTGCCTCAATGCAACCACTCCACTTCCACCCCACAGAGGTGAACAATAATCCATCTGAGAACGCACATGACTTTTATATATTACGGCCAACTGCTCGTCAGTGAAGAATTCTCGAACTCTGTACAGGAGTCCCAGTTTTTTAGAGGCATTCTTAGCAATGCTTCTAACATAATGTGTCCAGCTCAAGTTAGTAGTTAATGTTACACCGAGAATGTCAATACTAGGGGAAGTGGGAATATTTACATCATTAAAAAATATATGGGAGTCAGTGAGATTCTGTCGGTTAGAAAATTGAATGTACTTGGTTTTCTGTGCATTAAAGGAAACTAGATTCTTTTGTCCCCATCCATTAATTCTAGAAAGGTCCTGGTTCAGAGAAATTGCAGTGTTTATTTTGAATTTATAAGATCGGGTTGGGTGAAAGAATTGGTAAATGTGAAGGAACTGTGGAGTGTTGAGTCATCTGCGTAGGAATGTATTGGATTATGAGTGGTAGATATGAGATCATTGATATGAATGAGGAACAGAATTGGGGCCAAAACTGATCCCTGGGGAACACCAGCATTTATTGAGTGAAATTGAGAATAAAGGCCATCTACCATTACACGCATTTTTCTGTTATGAAGATAAGAAGAAATTAGTGGAACTAATGATGCAAGGCCGTAGTGTGACATCTTCGACAATAAGGATTGATGCCAGACTCTATCAAATGCCTTTGATATATCCAGTGCTATTGTATGTGTTTCACCATGTTGGTCTGTAGCTTGGTTGATTTGATGCGTAAGAAGGCAAAGCATATCTGCAGTTGATCGACATCGTCTAAAACCATATTGCCTATCACTGATTAATTTATTATTCTCAAGATGCTTAATTATGTGATTATTTAATATAATTTCAAAGACTTTACCAAGAGTGGAAGTTATAGCTATTGGTCTGTAGTTTGATGGATCTGAATAGGCACCTTTTTTAGGAACTGGATGGATGTTTGCTTCTTTCCAGGGTACTGGGAAGCATGAGGTATGAGTACACAGACTGAACAAGTTTGCCAATACAGGAGCGAGCACCAAGGAGCAATTCTTAAGTACTATTGGAGGAATTTCATCTGGACCAGGAGCCTTATCTACTGAGAGATTCTGCAAAATAGTTTTGACATGTCTGGTGTGGATCTTAAGTGAGGGAATTTCAGGCGAATTAAAATTAAGTACAGGGACATCTTGATTTATTTCATCTAAAGTTGAGTTGGTGGAGAAAATATCCGCAAGAAGGTTAGCTTTACCTCGTGGGTCACTTACAAGATTGCCAGTCGGAGATTTTAATGGTGGAATGGATGAAGCAGTAGTGAAGTTGGATTTAAATGAGTTAAGAGTAGACCAAAATATTTTGTTATCATTTGGATTATTTAGAAGTTTATTTGCCTGCTTGTGGAGAAAGTTTGATTTAGTTAGGTTTAATACAGTTTTGGCATGATGTCTGATGTTTCTAAAGTAATTAAAGGCTTCATGTGTTTTTGATCTTGTGTATGCATTGTAGGCTATTGCTTTTTGTTCAGTTACTCTAGCACAATTATGGTCAAACCATTTAGGTGAATTAGATCTTTTACTGTACTTTTGATGAGGAATAAAAGTTTCCATTCCAATTTTTACAAAATCTTGTATGTGGCTCAAGGTGGAGTGTGCATCATTAGAAAAGAAAGAGGTCCAGGGAATATCAATAAAGAAACCTTGAAGACCCTCCCAGTCTGCCCTATCGTAACCAACCAAAACATACTACTCTTCCAATCACAACATACTCATTCCAGCGCTACCACCCACCCATTCCATCACACCCTCCTACCCAATAACCTCCTCTCGTCCCTCTCCCAACTCAAACACCCCAAAAGGCACTCTACCACCTCAACACACACTCTCATCCTAATACACAACACACCCTCTCACTCACAAGACACCCATTCCAACTTTACCACCCAACCTTCCACCCCAACCTACTCTCCCTGTCACCTTTCCTCCCAAGCCATCAAAACACACCCATCTTAACCCACCCTCCCATCCAATCAAACCCACCCACCCTTCCACCCCAACTCACCCATCAGAATACCACCCACCAAACCATAATACCACCCAAACAAGATGATACCACCAGACACTCATTCAAACGCTACCACCCACCCCCCCCCCCATTCCCTCACACCCTCCCACCCATTCCCTTACACCCACCCTTGCACCCCACCCCAAGACCCTCCCACCCAATAATCTCCCCTCGTCTCTCTCCCTCCCCTCGCTGTCACCCACCCCAGCAATCCCCTTAGTCTTCAATCACCTTCTCCCTCCCCCCCCCTTCCCTCACCTCATCCCACCCTTCTCCCCTCATTCTATCAGACGCTGCACCCCTCTCCCCTCTTCTCCTTCCCGACTTTCACCTCCCCTCTCCTCCCTCTCCTCCCCCCCCCCTTCCTCAGCCACCACCCGCTCATATCCCTAAACAAAAGAAAGAAAACAAAACAATTACAAAAAGTAAGTAAGATATGGGGTGCTCTCTGTGAAAGTGCTTAGAATGAAACGTACATAAGCCCGGCAAAGGTCGGTCTGTAATGTGGCGGAGGAGGTTCAAAACCAAGCTGGGGCCAGTCGTGTTTGTGGTGTGGTGTGATTTTTGTTTAACCCCCCCCCCCCCCCCCCCTCCCCCCCAAAAAAAAAATACCTCCTTCTACGTATTGTGAACAAACTTGGTATCATTTACGCAAATTAAAAGGTTAAGTAGCCCAAGTTACTAAATTACGAAAAAGTAAGGTACTGTATTTTGATGGATACATGCTTATCATCATACGTGTTGCTAGTCCCAAATAAGCAAGCAACTGTAGTTCGCAATGCAAGTAAAGTGGTATGGCTTAGGTGTTTTTTGTTTGTGTTGCGAATTTAGCGTTAGCATGTGAGTATCTACCTCACAAACTGGACCGGCGATCAAACGCTACCCCACCCCATCCCCTACCCGTACTCCCTCACCCCAGTCCCCCTATCACCCCCCTCCCTCCCTACTCCCTCTCCCCCCTCCCCGTGCTCCCTCACCCACCCCTCTTGGTTCACCCTACACAGCGGATGAGGGTTAGGGTGCCACTGTTTCGGGAGTCGGACGCGGAGGAATTACATTATATCACTTCTAATGAAAACCTTGTTATATATATATAGCAACCTCGACTATATGTAACATATCATAATCACTTAACTACACACATAATATTTTGTTCTACAACCTACAAAATCTGCAATTAATTGGGGAAAACTTAAACAATAACCAGGTTAAAATTGACACCTAAATGACACGAAAGGTCTTAATATTGGCAAAATATTGGGAAGGACGTCTTAATCCCCCCCCCCCCCCCCCTTATGACTCCTTCCTCCTCCGCCGCCACTCTACTCTCTTCGCACCTCTACTTCATTATATTTAAGGTGAGATATATATTAATTTATTAATTTGTTTACGTATAAATTAATATATTTACTTACCGTACTTGTTAAGTTTCCTCCCTAGACCTCAATCAAGCTTAAAACGTATCCCTAAGGCCCCCTTTCGAAGACATTGTGTGGATTTTTCGGTTGATGACTCTACCTTACACTATTCAACTAGTTTTCCTTCCATAACGACCCAACATGCAAGTATAGTCCAAAACTCATCACGCCTTTCTTCTTATCTATCAACTATCTCCGATTGGGGTAGATAAATCTTGCTACTTTCAATGCTTCCAAAACTCAATTACTCTTTCTGTCTACCCAAAACCATCTTCCACACGACTTTCCCTTATTCTTCAACAATACATAAATCAACCCTTCACTTTCTCTCAATATTCTTGGTGTTCTTTTCTCAAGAACTTTCTTCGAAAGATCATATTTCCACTCTTGCTAAAACAGCTTCCCAGAAGTTAGGTGTGCTCAACCGTCTCTGTCGGTTCTTTACCCCCACACAACTTCTTGCTCTGTATAGGGGCACAGTGCGCCCATGTATTGAGTATTGTTCGCATGTGTGGGGAGGTTACACCCATACAGCACTTCTCGAAAGGGTGGAGTCAAAAGCTTTTCGCCTCATCAACTCACTTCCTCTTACTAGTTCCCTACAATCTCTTTCTACACGCCGCAATGTTGCATCTCATTCACTCTTCTATCGCTATTACAACAATCAGCGTTCTCCAGAGCTCTCTCAGTGTATGTCTCCTCCCTTGCGGCGAATACGAGGCACCTGCCTTTCAACACAGTCCCAATCCTATTCTGTCAAGCTCTCTAACCAAAGATTTAGCGAATTTACTGTCTTTATTCTACTCAAAGTGAACTTTGGAACTCTCTCCTTCAATCAATCTTTACTTTATCCTATGACTTAGACTGCTTTAAACTTCGTGTGTTCAGGCATTTTGACCGCAAAGTCTCGTGTAATTTGGCTCTCTGTCACTCTTTTGACTTTGGGAAAGACACTCGTTACAGGCAGCCTGCCTTCATAGCCTACACATAAGGAAAAAAACAAAAAACCCCAGTCGAAGGCCGGATCCTCCTAAATTTCTAAATGGCAGGCTGGCTTTCACTCGCCGGGAACAAATCAACGCTTAATTGGCACGAAAGGCCTCAAAATCGCCAAACTAATGGGGTGAATTTAGTAAAATCTCAAAACTAATGAGGCTAAATATGAGGGAGAAGGGAGTCGAGAAACCTCCCCTGACCCCCAACGTACCCCATCTTATAGCTAATCTATAATTCTGGCTTGATTCGTCACCCTATTATATTAATCAAAACACTCCCTCCTATGATATCTGCCTGCTAGCACATCAAAACACTCCCTCTTATGATATCTGCCTGCTAGCACATCAAAACACTCCCTCCTATGATATCTGCCTGCTAGCACATCTACATCAATATTTGTAACTGTAACCCATCTTATAGCTTAATGAGAATGATGCCTAGCTAATTCACCCCATTCTAGCCCACTCACCTTACACTCCAGCTTTCTATGTTCCCCTCTTCTCACCCCAGCTCACTCCCCTACAGCAATATTGTTACCGTGCTCAATATGATAGCTAAACTAGAATGATGACTAGAATCTTCACCTCTTTCCATTTTCTCACCCCAGCTCACTCCCCTACATCAATATGCTAACCTGTAGCTACCCAGATTTACAGCTACAATAGAATGCTGCCTAGAATCATCACTTAATTCATGGCCCACTTATCCTACAGTCCAAACTCCCTATAAAAGACAAGCTCTTCTAACCCATGCAAAAATAAAAAAATAAACACATACACACACCCGTACATCAATATCTTTACTGTGTACCATCTTAAAGAATATAATATAACTAACTCGAGTTTTATCTAGCTCTTCACCTTAGTCTACTCATCACAGCACTTCCCTTACGAGTACGTCCCCCCCCCCTCCTCCCTCCCTGCTCACACCCCTACATCAATATATCTAACCCTTTGAAGATTATGACGCATTTTGACACATTTTTCTGGCTATCATTAGACGATTGTATGAAGTTTTGGATGAATCTGTGGGAATGACATGGGTAAATAGTATTTCAATTAACCCTCTGAATTCCATATATATTACCAAATTATAATTAACTCGTCTAATAATACCCATACAACAGAAAAGGAAAACGTTATCAGATCTTCAGAGGGTTAACGTACCCCATCTCTTCGCTAAGCTAAAATGTTACCGAGACGCTTCACCCCATTATACACCACACCCAACATGTCCTCCTCACCCCACCCTTCTCATGATCCAAATGACTTCCACCCCTCCTCCCTCTCCACCCCTCCTCCCTCTCCACCCCTCCACCCCCCTTCCTGCTCACCCACCCCAGTAGGCTACCAATATTAGACACACACACCACCTTCCCCCCCCCCCCCTTTTTCCGCCCCTTCTACAAGACCAGGAAACATAGGAGCCGCAACAATACTCTATCTTAACTGGAGGTGATCTTTAATAATCACCCCTGTTTGGACCCTTCAGGTGTCGATTTTTTTGCAGGCGAGCGACAGCGAGCCTGTAGTTTGAGTGAATCCGACCTTTGGGTGGGACTTTTTTCTACCAAATATTGTACAATTTCATCTTAAAGGAGGATCTAGAGGGCGGGTTATATTTGTTTGTTTTTAACTAAGAGTATGTCTAGTATTTTGCTCAAAATCTTCACCCCTAATCCTCATCCTTCCCCCCCCCCCCCTCCCCCTACCAATATTAGACACCGTCCCCCCCCTTCTTCCTTCCCCTTCTACACCACCACCCCACACACACAACAGCCGCAACAGCCTATATTAATAACGCTGTATCTAATCCGGAGGTGGTATTTTTGGAACACCCAACTATTTAAGACTCGATTTCCTCTTGGCGAGCGATAGCGAGCATGTATTTTGTGAGAAACCGGTCTCCAGCCATGATATTATTCTGCCGAAAACTATTAAATTACCTTGAAAGATCTACACGATTATTAGTAGTGATAAACCCCTTAACCCCTTTAATACAGTAAGCACAGAGAGGTACCGGTGTATGAAATAATCAAAGGTATATTATATACTATCAATATTCCCCACATGGTTTGACACTATCAACATACTCCACTTGGTAAATCACTATCAATATATCCTACTTGATTCTATCTACCTATCCTGTACCTTTGATGTTCTATCTACCTATCCTGTACCTTTGATGTTTTATCTACCTATCCTGTACCTTTGATGTTCTATCTACCTATCCTGTACCTTTGATGTTCTATCTACCTATCCTGTACCTTTGATGTTCTATCTGCCTATCCTGTACCTTTGATGTTCTATCTACCTATCCTGTACCTTTGATGTTCTATCTACCTATCCTGTACCTTTGATGTTCTATCTACCTATCCTGTACTTTTGATGTTCTATCTACCTATACTGTACCTTTGATGTTCTATCTACCTATCCTGTACCTTTGATGTTCTATCTACCTATCCTGTACCTTTGATGTTCTATCTGCCTATCCTGTACCTTTGATGTTCTATCTACCTATCCTGTACCTTTGATGTTCTATCTACCTATCCTGTACCTTTGATGTTCTATCTACCTATCCTGTACCTTTGATGTTCTATCTACCTATCCTGTACCTTTGATGTTCTATCTGCCTATCCTGTACCTTTGATGTTCTATCTACCTATCCTGTACCTTTGATGTTCTATCTACCTATCCTGTACCTTTGATGTTCTATCTACCTATCCTGTACCTTTGATGTTCTATCTACCTATCCTGTACCTTTGATGTTCTATCTGCCTATCCTGTACCTTTGATGTTCTATCTACCTATCCTGTACCTTTGATGTTCTATCTACCTATCCTGTACCTTTGATGTTCTATCTACCTATCCTGTACTTTTGATGTTCTATCTACCTATACTGTACCTTTGATGTTCTATCTACCTATCCTGTACCTTTGATGTTCTATCTACCTATCCTGTACTTTTGATGTTCTATCTACCTATACTGTACCTTTGATGTTCTATCTACCTATCCTGTACCTTTGATGTTCTATCTGCCTATCCTGTACCTTGATGTTCTATCTACCTATCCTGTACCTTTGATGTTCTATCTACCTATCCTGTACCTTTGATGTTCTATCTACCTATCCTGTACTTTTGATGTTCTATCTACCTATACTGTACCTTTGATGTTCTATCTACCTATCCTGTACCTTTGATGTTCTATCTACCTATCCTGTACCTTTGATGTTCTATCTGCCTATCCTGTACCTTTGATGTTCTATCTACCTATCCTGTACCTTTGATGTTCTATCTACCTATCCTGTACCTTTGATGTTCTATCTACCTATCCTGTACTTTTGATGTTCTATCTACCTATACTGTACCTTTGATGTTCTATCTACCTATCCTGTACCTTTGATGTTCTATCTACCTATCCTGTACCTTTGATGTTCTATCTACCTATCCTGTACCTTTGATGTTCTATCTACCTATCCTGTACCTTTGATGTTCTATCTACCTACACTGTACCTTTGATGTTCTATCTGCCTATCCTGTACCTTTGATGTTCTATCTACCTATCCTGTACCTTTGATGTTCTATCTACCTATCCTGTACCTTTGATGTTCTATCTACCTATCCTGTACCTTTGATGTTCTATCTACCTATCCTGTACCTTTGATGTTCTATCTACCTATCCTGTACCTTTGATGTTCTATCTACCTATCCTGTACCTTTGATGTTCTATCTACCTATCCTGTACCTTTGATGTTCTATCTACCTATCCTGTACCTTTGATGTTCTATCTACCTATCCTGTACCTTTGATGTTCTATCTACCTATACTGTACCTTTGATGTTCTATCTACCTATCCTGTACCTTTGATGTTCTATAATGTACCAATATTAGAATCACCTCCTCCCCCCCCCCCATTGTCTGTCCCCTTCTAAGACCACCCCAACACCCAGCAGCCGCAACAGCCTTTATTAATAACAACAACACCCCTCTGACTCACCGCAATATATGAGCGATACGCTACTATTAGTATTGAGGGCTTGGCATTCTTTTGCCATTTTTTAAAGTAACTTTCTTATTAGTTTGCCTGCTATCGCTCGCCAGGAAAAAATCGACACCTGAAATGGATCGAAACGTCTTCTAATGGGTTGAAACATATAGCCTACAAACAATCCAACTAATCTATTTTTTATTAATTTCACCACAACACCAAACACCTCCAATGAAATTAATGAAAGTATATATGTGATCCACCAGGATTCGAACCCGGGTTATCACACCCAGATTTGTAGACACCTTAACCACAACAGAACCCTATCAACCACTTAAGGGGAAGGTAGTCGCTTTCTATGGACCTCCTTCTCCCTCATGTTAAGTATTATGTTCCGTCCAACAACCAACCATACTCCTAAAATCGATTAATGAAATTTTACAAACACATGTGGCAGTCCGTGGACTCGAACCCAGGATGCTCACACCGAAAATCAACACCTTATACATCGCACCACGAAGACAGTTAAAGGTTGGTGGACACTGCCTACGATTTATTATGCAACTTCGAATCCTGCATATCAATCTAAGCATGTACACACATCCCAACTGCAACTCACGTAGGTATTAGTTTTGAGATTTGATGACGTTTGTCCCATTAGTTTGTCGACTTTAAGACCTTTCGCCCCATTTATTTGACAACATTTAGACCTTTTGTGCCATTTAGGTGTCGATTTTTTCCTGTAGAGCGATAGCGAGCCTGTAATTTTTTAAGGAACCTGCCATCGGCCGAGACATTTTTCTACCGAAAATGTACAAATTTATCTTGAAAGGGGATCTAGGGGGTGCTATTTTAAGCTTGATGGAGGTCTAGCGAGGAAACTTAAATATATATATATATATTAATAAATACATAGACCAAAAATCAAGCACTGTACCCCTTAACTCACCACAACATTATAATCATCACGTCTTGATAGATATTGTGTTTGCTATCATAACGCAGCCTACTTAATGATGACATAATAAGTAAATCAACCAGTAGCCTACACAACCATAGTATTCCATACTTATAATCTCAACCAGTGACAATCAATATATGGCTAGTTACAGTTCTAATATAAAAGTAATAGTTGAGATTACGTTGGTTGAGAGCCACTGGTTAAATTGGTCTACTGGTTGAACTGGTCTACTGGTTGAAATATAATGGTTGAACTGGTCTACTGGTTGAACTGGTCTACTGGTTGAACGGGTTTATTGGTTGAACTGGTGTGCTGGTTTAAATATAATGGTTGAACTGGTCTACTGGTTAAACTGGTCTACTGGTTGAACTGGTCTACTGGTTGAAATATAATGGTTGAACTGGTCTACTGGTTGAAATATAATGGTTGAACTGGTCTACTGGTTGAAGTGGTTACTGGTTGAGATCTACTGGTTGAACTAGTCTACTGGTTGAAATGGACTACTGGTTGAAATATAATGGTTGACTTGGTCTACTGGTTGAGATCTACTGGTTGAACTAGTCTACTGGTTGAACTGGTCTACTGGTTGAGATGTATTAACTTAACCAAGTCTAGTCTAATCTAACCTTACCTAACCTAGACTGTTCAGAAATATGGCCGTTTGGGATGTGGCTGCTTAGGAGTACGGCTGTTTGGGTTGTGACCGTTTGGGAGTGTGGTTGTTTGAGGTGTAGGCGTTTAGGATTGTAGCCGTTTGGGTTGCGGCCGTTTAAGAGTGTGGCCATGTTGGTTGTGGCCGTTTATGATTGTGGCCGTTTATGATTGTGGACGTTTGGGTTGTGGCCATTTAGGATTGTGGCCGTTTGAGTTGCGGCCGTTTAGGAGTGTGGCCGTATGGGTTGCGGCCGTTTAGGTTGCGGCCGTTTAGGTTGTGGCCGTTTAGGAGTGTGGCTGTTGGGTTGCGCCGTTTAGTGTTGCGGCCATTTAGGAGTGTGGCTGTTGGGTTGTGGCTGTTTGGGTTGTGGCCGTTTGGGTTGTGACCGCTTAGGAGTGTAGCTGTTTACGGTGTGATCGCATAGGAGTGTGGCCGTTGGGTTGTGGCCGTTTCGGAGTGTGGCTGTTGGGTTGTGGCAGTATAGCAGTGTGGTCGTGGTACCCCGCCCCCCCCCTTACATCACCCACTACCCTACCATCGCCACTAATCTACGGACCAGATCACCAAATTTCACGACTCGTTACCATCCAAAGGGGGCACATTTTCACCATAAACTCCAATAAACGGCTACTGAATTATATGTATACTAATCGAAAGGTTATTATCTTTATATTATATATCCACAACTAATACAATAAAGTTTTGTTTTAGCTTTTTTAATATACCGATATATACTGTATAATGGTAATAATTAGCCAACTAGGGTAATACTCATATTAACATTGGCCTATAGAATACTCCACTTATTTATATTTTCCATCTGGCGGAATATTTCATCTTTATGAGCTGATGTCTTGATAATTGATAGAATGCTAAGACACTGTTATGTCTGTGTTACTATTAATATCAATATCATGTTTTCATAATTAACACATTTCGATACAAATGTCCATAATAGCCGAATAATACATATGGGACCATGGCAATTTACCAGCAACTACAAAAACAGACTGTACCCATATATTAACTATAAATATACCCTGTTCAATATTGGGTAGGCCAGAAATCTCAACCCCAACCTTTCATAACAAAAAAAGTACTAGAATAATAGGAACTAACATTTCTATCATTTCGGAAGAGTTAGCCAGGAAATAAGTATGGACATTTACAGCCCATTTGTTCAAGCCCTTTTTGAGTTATAGAGGATAGAGGTCACGATTTCTGGCCTAACTATATTACCGGTATTCCCGATTTGCTTTCCATAACACTACATAGTTGCCCTCCATATCATAACTATCATCACCACCAATAGAATCATCACCCATACCATCACCAACATCATAACTATCACCACCATTAGAATCATCACCTATAACATCACCAGTATCCTCACCAATAGAATCATCACCCATACCATCACCAACATCAGTATCATAACGTCATACCACCACCTACAACAAACCACCCCACCTAACCACTTCCCCACCAACGTCAACACCACACCGCACCATACACTATCACCTTACAACACCATTCGCAAAACCATTTCTACCATTACCAATAACGACCCCCAACAAATTCACCACCATCCCATCCATAACACAACATAACAACTTTACAACACCACACATCATAGCTCCCTCATTCCTCCCTCTCCACCCCCCTCTCTCCTACTTATGCTTAATATCCTAATCTCTTCTAAAAATATATTTTCTACCCTTTCTGGGCTTAATAATAAGAAGGCGTACGGTCCGGACGGTGTTCCTCCTGTTGTATTCAAAAACTGTGCTTCCGTGCTGACTCCCTGCCTAGGCAAACTCTTTCGTCTCTGTCTCTCCTCTAACGTCTTCCCTTCTTGCTGGAAGTTTGCTCTCATTCAACCTGTCCTAAAGAAGGGTGACCACTCTCAACCCTCCAACTATTGTCCAATTGCTCTCATCTCTAAAGTTTTTAAAACTATTCTTGCTTCCAAATTTCTTAAGCATTTCTCTTCTCATAATCTACTCTCAGATCGCCAGTATGGCTTCCTTAAAGGTCGTTCTACTGGTGATCTTCTTTCATATCTTACTAACTCTTGGTCATCCTCCTTTCGGGACTTCGGTGAGACCTTTTCTATTGCACTAGACATATCGAAGGCCTTCGATAGAGTATGGCACAAATCTTTAATTTCTAAACTACCCTCCTTCGGTTTCTATCCCTCCATCTGTGCCTTTGTCTCTAATTTCCATTCCGGCCGTTCCATAGCTGCGGTTGTGGACGGCCATCGCTCACTACCTCATCCTATCAACTCTGTTGTTCCTCAGGGATCTGTCCTATCTCCTATTCTTTTTCTAATTTTCATAAATGATCTTCTCAACTGTACCTCCAGTCCCATCCATTCATACGCAGACGACTCTACCTTACACTACTCAATTAGTTTTCCAGAACGCCCCAGCCAGCAATCCCTCAAAGACAAAGGTAATGAAGCCTTACAACACTTATCTTCTGATCTAACTACTATTTCCAATTAGGGCAGAGAAAACCTTGTTGCCTTTAATGCTTCCAAAACCCAATTTCTTCCTCTTACTACCCGTTCAGAACTCCCAGAGGACTATCACTTACAATTCAACAATACAAAAATCAATCCTCCATCTTCTCTCAATGTTCTCGATGTCTCTTTTTCTTCTGCCCTCACTTGGAAGGACCATATTACCAGTCTTGCTAAGGCAGCCTCCCAGAAGCTGGGTGTGCTCAACCCCCTCAATTTTTTTTGTTTTCCTATATTCCAACTACTCCCTCTTGGGCATAGGCTGAGAGCCTGCACATTCACCGCTCAACATGGTGAAGCCCGTGAGGTCTTGTTCCAGCCTAGGAAGTGAGACAAGTGAAGCACGAGCTACAACCAGCCCTCGCCAATCTGCCATCGCAGACGCGCGGCTCTTGGTTGCTCACTCATGGCTCGAAGCAGTCCCACTTCTGAGGCTGCTTCGCCTTTATGCTTCACTGTCTCATCTCCTCGACTCGGACCCTCACTCTCAGAAAGCCACCTATTGAGCATTTTACTTACTAGGCATTGTACCCCTGTAGCATATTTTGAATATGGGAATATTCATACACTGCTATTTAATCAGGGAACAATGAGGGTATTTGTTTGGCGTTTCGGTGGGCTTTGTGGTAATGCACTGATACTAGGTACAGCACATATTCAATCCCAATAAAATCCTCCCATTGACATATCAGGACTTGAACCCGGGATCTTTGGATTACCAGTCCAGTGGCAAGACCACTCCACCATACCTCCCTGTACAGCTTCTTGCTCTGTACAGAGGCACAGTGCGTCGTTGTATTGAATATTGTTCACAATTGTGTGGGGAGGATCCTCTCACACCGCACTACTAGACAAAGTACCTGTATAAAGGAAATCCTTTCGTATCATTAACTTCCGCCCAATCACCAACTCTCTGCAATCTCTCTCTCTTCGCCGCAATGTTGCATCTCTCTCGATATTCTATCGCTACTATAATAATCAATGTTCCTCAGAGCTTTCCCAGTGTATACCGCCTCCTCTACGTAGGGTACATAGTACCCGTCTTGCAACACAATCCCACCCCTACTCTGTGAAACTCTCCAACCCAAGAGTGAAACAGTATTCTCAGACTTTCTTCTATTCAACTGCTGAGCTCTGGAACTTTCTCCAAGAATCAGTCTTTTCCTCTTCCTATGACTTAAATTGCTTCAAACTCCGTGTGTCCAGGCATTTTGACTCGAACGTCCCTTGATTTTGGCCCTGTCACTCTTTCAACTCTGGGGGAGGCTCTCGATACAGGCAGTTCTGCGTTTTTTCTCCCTCACTCACATAAACAAAACAAATATGAATAAAATAAACAGAACACCATCCTACCTCACCACCATCACCACACCAATAATACCATCACCATCATCACCACGCCTCACAACACCATCATATAATAGGCCTGTATACTGTATTATAATACCATCACCATCACCACCACGCCTCACAACACCATCATATAATAGGCCTGTATACTGTATTATAATACCATCACCATCACCACCACGCCTCACAACACCATCATATAATAGGCCTGTATACTGTATTATAATACCATCACCATCACCACCACGCCTCACAACACCATCATATAATAGGCCTTGTATACTGTATTATAATACCATCACCATCACCACCACGCCTCACAACACCATCATATAATAGGCCTGTATACTGTATTATAATACCATCACCATCACCACCACGCCTCACAACACCATCATATAATAGACCTGTATACTGTATTATAATACCATCACCATCACCACCACGCCTCACAACACCATCATATAATAGGCCTGTATACTGTATTATAATACCATCACCACCCCCACCACGCCTCACAACACCATCATATAATAGGCCTTGTATACTGTATTATAATACCATCACCATCACCACCACGCCTCACAACACCATCATATAATAGGCCTGTATACTGTATTATAATACCATCACCATCACCACCACGCCTCACAACACCATCATATAATAGGCCTTGTATACTGTATTATAATACCATCACCATCACCACCACGCCTCACAACACCATCATATAATAGGCCTTGTATACTGTATTATAATACCATCACCATCACCACCACGCCTCACAACACCATCATATAATAGGCCTTGTATACTGTATTATAATACCATCACCATCACCACCACGCCTCACAACACCATCATATAATAGGCCTTGTATACTGTATTATAATACCATCACCATCACCACCACGCCTCACAACACCATCATATAATAGGCCTTGTATACTGTATTATAATACCATCACCATCACCACCACGCCTCACAACACCATCATATAATAGGCCTGTATACTGTATTATTTTTTCCATTCACATATACCAATAGTTAAAATCTTACTATAGGATCTCTACATCTCACCATCACCATACCTCATTAACCAGCCAATACCTTCCACGACCACCAAAAGAACACCATGCTTTTCGTGCACCATCACACTTCACCACCATCACACTTCACCACCACACCTTTCGAACCACCACCATACCTCATCATCCCCTCCCCCTCCCCTACCCCCAAGGGAGGGTGGTGTAGGCACTTGACATTCATCTCATAACAATACGGGGCGGACGCGTGCCTCCACTACCAAACCCCAGTCCTATTTCACCCGGCTCTATTTACCTTCCACAAACCCTTATAAACCACCTTAATTATACTGTACGGTGATGGTGGAAGTACATTTGATCTATAATGGATGGAGAGAAGTGGAGTTGGTTGAGAATGGAGGGATGCAGGTGGAATTTGGATCGACGGCGAAAATATTCCGCCGCGAAAATCTCAGGGTGGTGCTATTAAAGGCGCGTGCATCTGGGAACACGTGTTGGGGCGGCGTGCTGAGTCACACACACACACACACACACACACACACACACACACACACACACACACACACACACACACACACACACACACACACACACACACACACACACACACACACACACACACACACACACACACACACACACACACACACACTGCCTCTCTCTTCACTGTTCTTCGTATACGCCTTAGCTAGGGCCGTATGTAGGGACGGTTGCGCCATATAGTGATACTGGGGAATTCGCTGTATATGAAGATTACCTACTATAGGATTTTCGAATAGTTATATGATCTGACGGCTATTAAGGGGAGATTTATATATATATATATATATATATATATACCGGTGTTTATCTATTTATATATTTATTTATTTAATATGTTTTTAGTTCCTCCTTAGACTCCATCAAGCTTAAACAAAAAACACCCCCAAGAATCGTCTTCGAAATAAATTTGTCCATTTTTCGGTAGAAAAATGCCACGGCCAAAGGCAGGCTCGCAATTGCACGCCAAGAAAATGTTGACACCTAAATGGTACGAAAGGTCTTTAAATCACCAAAGTAATGGGGCGAAGGTCTTAAAATCGGGAAAATAATGGGGTAAAGGTCTTAAAATCTAACCTATCATACCCTAGAGATCCTATCGTATACGGTACTATAAGATCTCTAACCCACCCTACCATCCCCTCACCTCACCTAACCTATGGAGTCTGGACCAGTAGGGCATAACTCTCCCCGACCACCGCACCTCTTCCCCTGTTCGCCTCACTGACCGATTGATAATGAAAGCGAACACTGGTATAGGAACACTGGTTTATGATCTTGTGTACCTACCCTCCCTCCCCCTTTACTCACTCACTCACTCACTCACTCTCTCTCTCTCTCTCTCCCTCTTTCTCTCTCGGTTTATACCCCAAGTTTAGATGGATTCATTCGCTCGCATTACTTTTGTTTTACCAGGACAATCTCTGTAGTTTATCCTGACCTGACCTAGCCTAACCTAACCCAAGCTGAAACTTAAAGTAACGGTTAGAATAAGTTGGCTCAAAGCTAGGATAAGTTATCGTGAGTAACGCAAGTGTAAGAAACCGATAAAAATAAATACAAAATATATTATATAGTGTAGTATCCTGGCAGGTCAGGTTAAGCTCAGATAGGTTGCCTTGGTAGTCCTGGTAAAAAAAAAAGAAAAAAAAAAAAGAAAAATAAATCCCGAAATCTGGCTCTAAAGTTCTGGACCACGTAATCCTGTGTTCCTCCCTCCCTCCCCCCTTCCCTCCGGCTGATGGAATGTCCGCTTGTAATCAGTGTTGATGTGCTCCCATGTATTCCTCATGGTCTAGTTTATGTAGCATGTACCCGTTTCATTTTTATTTTTAAAACGAATTTTACGAACAAAATTCGTAAAAAATAAAAAATAAAAATTAACTTAAAACTTGCTATATTAATGCTTTCCATCTCAGTGGATTTCTTGCGTGGATTCTTGCCCAGACGTTGCTCTCAGAGACGCCATTCCTCCTTCAATGACATATTAAGACTAAACTCAAGACATCAAGCGAATGGGAAGGGGATAGAAGGAAGGACCCTACATCGTCAATGATTCCGGGGCCACTACTAAATATTAGGTTTTCATTCTTCCCTCCGGGACTCAAACCTATAATTTATTAGTGGCCCCTCCATCATTGACGATATGCCTGATATCTCAAGACTGGAGGGGGACATTCGTGACAATATCAATACCACTAACAAATACCATAGGTAGAGACAAAGAATCATATAAAATGTTTAGTCTTTATTGCTTACATACAATAAAAGTAAAAAATTGGAAAGAAAGCAGTGCGTTACTTCGAAGAATATCTGCTTCTACACGACCGACTAGGTACATATGATAGAATCTCATAGTGAGATTCATAAAATGTGTTGTCTAGGAACATACTTGTATTCCTGTTCAACTAATAAACACACATATCATAGGATTATATCTTCTGTCCTTAAGAATATTTGTACATATCATATAATTTGTACACTTTATCTTATACTATATAGTTGTAACTATGATAGATATTTCCAAAATAGAAAAAATATTTTAAAGCTGTAAAACCAGCTCGACTTACTAAGTATCACAGCTCGTGACCTTATCACATCGTCCGGCGGAGGGGCTCTAGGGGTCTTTGGGCTTACCAGCAACCCCCCCTCCTTTTTCTCCTTTAAGATTAAACTTAGTTTGTAATAGCACATAGACTTAACTAGACCCGCTGCCGTAACGCCACACAGGTTAGTTTTGGCTTATCTAGAGCCACAGACAGTATTGCGTCAGGAAAGTATGATTGGAAGCCCAAAATTTAGTGTTAGCTATGTCATCAATAGAATAATTTTGTAAAAATCTGAGAGAGACAGCCCACTTTCTGATGTCATGGGCTCTGCCCACTACACCGGGATTACTTTCCCTAATGACTTCTACGAGTAAGGAAGCTAATCTTTTTATTGTGACGCGAGCACCTGGCTGTTGACCCATAAGAGGCCTGGTTGTTGAGGTTGTGCCACCCTCATAAACTTGATTAAACCCTGCACCGGGCCCAGAACGTGATGCGTATGACCGCGTTTGAGAGCCGGGACTGTAAATTCTGAAAACAAATGATCACAATGCTCGTTTTTTGCTACAAACGTGGGAGACGGAGCGATTTGTTAGTGTTCATTCAGTCTCCCAAACCTGAGGCAATTAGGTTTGTTTCCTCATCGCCGCCAGCTCAGATACCCTGTTTCCTGTAGCCAAAGCCATAAGGAACATGGCCTTCTTTAATAAGGAGTCAAAGTCCGGCGCATGGTTATACTTGTGCGAATGAAGCAATGATAAAGCTTTGTCCAGTGACCAGGTAGGCATGAGCTGATGTGGTGGTGGGCGCAGTTTGAAACATGCCCTCATTAACCTTTTCTCCTCCGCCTGTGGTATGGATAGACCTGTAAGGTCGTAAAAGGGATTTCTAATGGCAGATAAGTGGTTCTTCAGCGTGACTATGGAAAGGTGTTTTTGTTCAAACAAATAGTCTAAGTATTTAAAGACCAAAGCTACTGATGCGCCGTTTCTACTATCCGGGTTGTGAACGTTTTCCAATGAGATTGATATTGTCTCCTGGTAGACATAGTATACTGATTAAGAAATTTACTTGTAAAACTCTCGCCATACTGAGTTAACCATTTGGCATTTTGAATGTCCAGAAGGCAAAAGTCAGCGACGTCTCTAGGTTGCCAATTGTCTCCAAGTGGAAGTACGGGACCGGGAGTGACACTGGGTTCTCGCACCACGTTTTCAATTGGTGGTACCACACCTGGGCCGGCCAAAGTGGCGCGATCATCGAGACTAAGCCCTGGTAACCCCGTAGTTTGTGAACTACTTGACACATGAGTGAAGCGTCTGGAGGCGGAAAAAGATAGATGGAATTCCATTTGTTCCAGTCCTCCAACAATGCGCTTGGACCCCCCGCCGAAGTCACTTCCCGGCGGGTTAGGTAGAGAGGGAGTCTGTGGTTTCCCTCGGACGCGAATAGATCCACTTGTGGACGGTATGGCTCTGCAATCATCTTGATGAGGATGTTTTGCTGGAGTGCCTATTCTACTCTGGTGCTCTGTCTCCGGGACAGAGTGTCTGCCCAGACGTTCGCTACGCCCGGGAGGTAAGATGCATGAAGATGAATGTTCAGCGTTTCGGCCAGAGCAAAATTCTTTTCCGACAATTCTAGTAACTTCCGAGACCTCGTTAACCCTTGCTTTTGAATGCAGTGTACAGCGTTCAAATTGTCCATTCGAAAGGCTATTGATTTCCCCTGTAAAGAAGAGCCGTGAGTTTCAAGGAAAAACAAGGGGACTAGAAGTTCTTGTTGGTTGATATGAAAGTTCTAGTCTTGGGACCAAAGACCTTGACCCTGGTGGCCTAGGTTCGACTGATATCCCCAGCCTATTGTCCCTGAAGCATCTGTGTCTACCCATACCGTAGGTGGGGGAGAAACCCACGTCATTATTGAGTGCAATGTTTCCTTCCTTGCCCAGACAAACAGTAAGTTGTGAATTAATGGAGGAATGGTCCACAGTTTTCGTTTTCCTGCCGGCAAGAGTGGGAAAAATTTGTTGCCTTCCATGATTAATCTCTTTACTTTCAACCGGCCCAACTTCACAGTTAGTTGAATCCAGTTGACTAAGGACTCCCACGTCCTTCTCGTCGTTATCAGACAGTGGAGAAACGTAAACAATTTCCTGCGAAATCTGTTGCGGTTGTCCACACTCTGACTGAGAATAAAGTTGGCTGTGTCCCAGACCAGTAATATCCACTGAATTGCCCGGGTGGGAACAAGGTGCGACATTGCCAAGTTGACCTTGAACCCTAGGCTTTGTACATGATTTATAACTTGATTGACATGGATATGGTATAAACTCTCTGACTCCGCCACTACTAGCCAGTCATCTAGGTACCACAACACCTTGATCCCCTGAGCTAACATTGGCATAAGGGCCTGCCGGACTAATTTTGTGAATATTCTCGGTGCCAGGTTCAACCGGAATGGCAATCTCTGAAAGACATAAGTCTCTTGCCTGATCCTCAAGGCGAGGAATTTTTGGAACCTTTTGTTGATAGGGTCATGCCAATAGGCATCTGTCAGGTCTAGTGAGCACATCCAGCCTTGCGGCGGGAGGGTGAGCCTGATTTGATTCACTGTGAGCATCCTGAAGGGTGAATTGTGAATGTGCGTATTCAGACACGAGAGATCTACTACTGGTCGTATCTGCACACTGTCCCTCTTTGGCACTAGAAAAAGTCTGGACATGAAAACATGGCAAGTTGGATCGACTGGGACAATGACATGCTTGGTGATCATTTCCTGGACTAGTGACTCCACCTCTAAAGAAACATGATTAACTTCTCGAGACGTAAACGAGGTCGCCGGAGCCACCGCCAGGTGATTCCCTTGCGTACCACTGTCCGTGCCCAAGTCCGCCGGGGCCAGGCTCTGTGACATGCCTGAAATGACCCAGTCATTTGACTGGGCTTGTCCCGCAGAACTACCCTCGAATCCAACTCGCCTTCGGTAGGCCCCGGGAGAGAGAGAGTTTGAATGACTAGTTTTTTGTTGGTGGAGGGGTGGAGGTAGACGGCTGACTAGTTTTGGCAGAAGTCGTTCCCTGATGTGGCTTGTGTTGAGACTTAATCTAAGTATTCCACTTGCCTGATGGTTTTCCCTGTTTCTGCTTGTGCTGAGTACCTCCCTGTTTTAGGGGAGACCTGGGGTCCTGAAAGGACTGCTTAGCACCGGTAGAATGAGACTTACCTCCACCTTTAGATTTGGAGTATGGTTTCTTAGGCTGGGAGGTACTCGGCTTCAAGCTGTCTACCATATTATAGACTGCCCTTCATGTGTCTAAGTTTAGTAATGCGGCAGTTAAGACAGGGGAAAGAGTTACCCGGCGACCAATGTCTTCCGGTAACTTCTTTACCATATACACCCGTAAGTCCTGGCGTGCACGAACAGCCTCCATTAAGGCTATCCTGATATCACCTAGGGACTGTATTGAATTTTGTAATGGAAGCCGCCGGGACAAATCCGTGGCCTTCCTTACATTCTGATCTGAAATAGCCGTTATTGTCCTCGTGAGTGACTGGGCTATCTGGCGACTTAAAAGGAATTGTGAGAAAAGTCTATATGCTTTGTTTCGCAATTTAAAGTCTCTGTCCAAGTGGGCTGGAGGCGGAGTAGAGAATGGATCCTGTAAAACATAAAGGGACAGTTTGGGAGCCGAAAGGAATTCAAACAAAGCAGGGGACATCCTCCCTCCTGGCTTATTGATGGGTAATGAGAACCACAAGTGGGTTTCTTGGGGAATTTGATGGGAGGATTTGGAGGTAATGGTAGCTGAAACTGTTGCACTTCAGCTTCCCAGTCCCCCCACGTGCCCAAACCTACCTGCCCCACCTGCAGGACTGGATTGTGAGTCTGATCTAGCACCGGGATTGTATCCAATTCCGGCGTTAGCGAGTTGAGTGATTTTATATAATTTACGCCGTCAGACTTTGTCCAATCCGCAAAGAGTCGTGCAGCCGAGGCAGGAGGTAATGCCGGAGTAGCAAAATATACAAAGAAGTCAGAAGAATAGACGTTAGGTATAGCCTTAATAGTGACATCCAATAATTGCCCATGCACATCTTTCGCCCTAAGTTTCTTACTCTTACTCACCTCTATGGTCCACTCACTAGGGACCGGAAGCTCCCTCGATACAGTCGTTTGTGCCATATGTGGGTTCTTAGCGATAGCTTAAACCCATGAGCAGTCTGGCCCGTACAAGAGAGACATAGGGCCTCTCCTATGTGGGATTTTATCGAGGGGAGGGTGAGTAATGTCAGTGATAACCCGGACATTAGTAGCTGTCAAGGAGGCGGGCACTGCCGTGCCACTTGCCGTGATGTTCCCCGGATTGACGTTACTAGGGGGAACAGAATTATTGGGAGGTACAGTTGGCTCTATTGGCCGCACTGTTGACTCGATCGGGGAAGCTACCGGGGTAGTAGTGGAAGGAACCTAAGATGTAGGGATATGGTAATGGCACATGACCTTATGCAAAATATCATTGAGGTCATCCGTTGTTAAACATTTACTATGAGACCCCCTGGAAGACTCAGAACCCTCTTCAGACCCTTCCTCAGTAGGCCTTGGTTGTGCTGAGGACAGTTCAACGTCCTCTGGTTCATCCGGTACTTCCACAATCTCCGGCGTTCATTGCCGTGGTTCAGACACTTGATCGTTCAATGGCCAACTAAATCTGGGACCGAAGAAGAGATTGTTCCTAAATTATCACTTTCCCTAGCCGTGTCCTGATTTTGAATAATATGTTGTACCTGTGAGGGTTCTGAATGTCTCCAGACACCCCGACCCTGATTAGCGGGTGGTTGGGAGTCCGGTATTAACTCACTCACCTGAGAATTGTCATAATTTTGGGGAGTACAGGTTGTAAATCCCCGGTACTGTTCCGCCAGTACCCGGTGCGACACTATCGGGGGACCCCTCCGTGGTACAGCAAAGTTTAATTTGGGTATGGCAAAAGTAAAGTCTTGTGGTTCACTTAAAGATTCCCTAGGCACGTCCCTGGGATTTGACTCAGTCCCCCCGTCCCTACCTCCGAGCTGCCAGATTGGACGTTAGACAAATTGGAGGCAGAGGCAGAGAGAAGTGGCCGCCGCGACCCCGGCGGTGGCCGGTGCCACGACTGCGTCTAATCCGTGCGGGAACTTTTATGTCCTGTCACTGATTTGGGGGTTGAAGTCACCGAGTTCTCTTTCCGTCTTTTGTTGGACCTAGAAGATGTCTCTACGGACAACTGACGGGACTGTCTGTGAGGAGACCTAGACCTGGACCGAGATCGGATCCTTGGAGAAGGTAATACGTCGTCGTTTCGGACGGCTGGGGGGGGTCGCCTCAGTACTATCGCTACTCTCGCTACTACTTACTAGCTCTTTAGACAAAACTTTAGATTTAGCTTTCGGTTTGGAAGTTGACTTAGCCGGCGTTAATTTTAAAACTGGAGATTTAATTACAAGGTGATCCCAAAGGGCTTCGTCATCGCAGTGCAAGGCCTTATGGGCAACATCTTTTGCGTAGACATTAAATAGGTTCTTGATCTCCTTAAGTGCCACAAGGCATGAGTGATCTCTTTTCTCGAATAAAGCCGCAAGTAGATCCGAGCAAATGGCTCACTTTTTCGACACCCAGAGGCCCCGTGATCTATCGAGGCACTTCACGCATTTTACGCATAGTTTATGTGCGAACACCGGGAGAAGAGAGCAGGTAGGAGTAGCGAACAGAGTAAATAGAGGCAGGATGGAGCTAAACAACAACCCCCGCCGTGATCGGCCCCTTCACCTGCTGCCTTTGTTGCTACCGATGTGTTGTGATCTGGAAATAGAAAATTTCCAGGAATCAATGCTCATAAGGATAAACCGAGAGGTTTACACATCCTACCTCAAGTCCGCCGGAAAATTAGCTATAGCCACTGCTACTCTAACCTTCCGCTGGACCTGAGCATGAAAAACTTAGGTTTTTCAATTCTCGAACTGCTTACCTGTGACAAAGTATCACTGGCCCACTTATATTTTAGCCATTTACTATCACATTGACTATTTGGACTAGATAGATAGTATTTTCCACACTTGACTGTTTCGCCGGGCGTTAAGAGTCATGCCGCGTGAGGCTATCGGTCTGGGCGAGTTCAACTCGGCGGGCCGAGATACTCCCTTAGGAATTCGCATTTCCGCCGGGAGGTTTGTGGTACAGCACACCACGCTGGGATATTTTGGTTCATTCCTTTCTCGCCTGCGCGAAAAAATGGCATCGATACACAGTAGTACAGCGGGTAAGCTAACCTATTGTGCATTTTTTGATAAAAGCACCAATTTTGGCACAGAGGTAGGCCAATATATTATGAACAAATTTGGATGTGGAGCCATCGCCCAACTGCCCCCTGGCGGCCGTGGTGGCCATTTTCCAAAATGGCCACCAGCAGACACCCAAAAGACACACAGAAGTTAGATAAAGTTTGCTGCTGAAGGTTTTAGTGAATGTTTATTGAATGTTTTGAATTACATGCCAGATAGCTCTTAGTCACATTTTGGGAGATGCTGCTGATATTAATTAACATATTTAGGCTAATTGCAGATGAAATGGCGACAAGGAAACCCATGATCAGGCATCAAATGCTGACATTCCTTGTGAATAGGCTAGATTCATTTAAGTTGTGGAAATGTTATCTGACCTTCTTCCTCTGTCTGTCAATAGCTATTCATGGACACTGCCCACGCCAATTAAGATGCCAATTAACAAAATTATTAACACAATTATGCTAATTACATCGATAATACAACAATAATAACAGAACCAGATAGTGATAATTATGGTGGCTTGCTCTCATCAGATCAATCCTGGGCAAGTCAAATGTTATACTTCTGTGGCCAATGGACACTACTACATTTAATTATCATGTTAATTAACACATAATCTGCTAAATGCAATATGCAGATAAGTTCACTGTTTTACAGTACCTGTGTACTGTCTGGAACAGTTCAGAATCATCATCTTAAGTTTGCGAGTTCAGTTCTGAGAGCACTCCCCGTCGCAAGCACACAGTGGTGTGCATTCCAGACTGGCCTTCTTGCACTTGCACTTCTTGATGCAGCCCTTCTGGCATTTGCAGGAGACAAGCTCCCGGCAGACCTTGGATGCCTCGGGGAGCGTTGTCCAGAGAGGTTCGTACATGTCGCTGGTTTTGATCCAACCCCAGTCGGTTGGTGATGGCAATGTTGGTGCAGGAACCAGGGCCTGACCCCAGACATGTCCGCCCTGGTATATTGCTCGTCGGACGTGCTGCTTCAGGGCTGCACTTGTCGGTGGGATCAGCTGGACATTGCTCTTCTTTGCAAACAGTTTGCGGCGTGCCTTGTCGATATCGGTTGCGGTGCTTGTTCTGTCGTAAAGCAGGATGACGAACCTCTCGATGGTGTGCATGGCATCTTCATCAATATGATCCGGTGCAGTGGAGAGGTCAGTGAGTGTCTGGGTCAGCTGAGGTAGAGCTGTCCACACTGCCCATGCTGTCCTCTTGCCATGTCCGGCGAAGCAGGAGACCGTGTCGCAGCCCGTCAAAGCATAAAACATCGGTAGTGCCTGTGCTTTCTCAGGGCCCAGAGCCCTCGCCATCTCATGGGCTTAAGAACTGGAAAGCCTTGCCCGTGCCGAAGGACACCCACACTTCGGCTTCCTCCTCCAGGGTGCGTGCCAGAGCCACTGCCAGGACAACAACATCACTTGTACCCCTAGACACTAAGGAGACCCCTACTGAGGCTGGCCACGAGGCTCGTAGTAATCACATTCCTGGCTGGTTACCTTACCTCCTGAAGACACAGCTGCAGCACATGGCGAGGGCCCCACGAGAGAGGGGAAGTGCACACTCGTACCCTAGAAAGTTCCCTACCACGTGTAACAACTCTTGAACTAGGGCGCCTGCTAAACAATTATCATGCAACTGCCTCATAGAGATGGCCTGAAGCATACTCCTGCGGATATAGTAGCCTCCTAACTAGTAGGTAAAAGCAAGAAACTAAGGCGCCGTAACATAAAAACAAAACACATGAGGCGCGGATCCTGGGGGATTGAAGGCCCCTGTACAATAGTACCCTATCTTAACACTCCCTGCCGGCATACCAATGGGGCAGCCTGTGCTAGCTAATCTAAAACCTGTTCAAATACAACTCGGATATATACAAATGAGCAAGGACTCACTAGAAGAGAGCGAACGAAGAATAAGGCGGAGCACAGGCCGCGCACATCCACAAGGTATGAGCGCGGGGAGATGAAGGAGGAATGGAGTCTCTGAGAGCAACGTTTGGGCTAGAATCCACGCAAGAAATCCACCGAGACGGAAAGCATTAATATAACAAGTTTTAAGTTCATTTTTATTTTTATGAAGTTTTTTCGTAGTGAGTACCCAAATCATAAGACGATTCCATAAGAGAATTAGCGTTGCACTTATGATGTAGGACTCTTTCTCCCCACGGCGGTTGTTTCAAACAGGCTACCCGCGAGCGCTTGAAAGGGGACTATTATACTAATAGGCATAACGTCAATGATGGAGGGGCCACTAATAAATAGGGGCATAGTGAATACATAAAAATGGGATATGTTGAGGTTAATAATTACATGAAAAATATTTTATGGTGCTTAATGACATCGCACTGAGGTTCTCGTCTTTTTTACCTTTAGTTCTTTCTTATACCATCAAGCCTGATGATGTAATTCGTGATTTTCTGTTCACTAATTGGTTTGGCTATTTGGATTGTTTAAGTAATTATTTTCTTCTGTGGCACTTCCTATCACCATTTCACTTTTCTTCTTGTCTGGCAGCTTCTTGAGGATGGAGGGCCCCAACGATTTAAATATTCCCAGGGCTCTTTATGCTTAGATTGCATAAACACTTTTTCATCATAGTATTCGGGGGGGAAGTTCTGCCTTGGCTATTTGAGTCCCGCACTGTGATTGGCGGGGCCGTGTGAGGTGATGATTGGCGGGGCTTAACCTGCCCTTCGGGGGTAACTCACCTGTTCGCCCGGTAATTAGAGAATGGGTCCAGGGGTCAGATTTCCCGTTCTCTGGAGAATTGGAAATTAATCTGTTTCTAAATCCATTTCTTCTGTTCTTCCTGGATTCTCGTACGGTGGCTATTTTGTGTGGTTGTCCTTTAGGCTCCGTTATTTCACCACCTTCTACGGAATAAAAGTCTCGACCTCGAGACCTCATAACATATTTGCGGCAGGTGGGGGTGGTGAGAGTCCTTGTTAACCGGTTCAGTACCGAACACCAGAGGGTTGTAGTGCTGTCGGGAGGGATGGAGGGGTCCGTTCTCACTGTAATCTCGAGGGGTATCGTCGAGCTGTTTGTCACCTGAAGGTGATGGTCCGGGGACGTGAGGGCCTCAGGGTGGTACTGGTCGGAGGATATAAACACACTGTTTATCTTCATGTTGACTCTGGGCTTAAGGGCTGCTGGAGTTGTTGCTGGTGGAGCAGTTGCTTGGGCAGTGGCCACTGTAGGAGTGTTGGAAGTGGTCCTCCCAGGTGGGGGAAGTCTGGCAGTGAGGGGGCCTGTGTCATAGGTGTGAGGGTGTGACACAGGCTGGCTAGGTTACCTCGCAGTAGAAGTGGCGGCACCTTTGATGTGCCGCTGCTTGTAGGATGGCTGGAAGGTGGGAGCCCATCTCTGCGGTGGTTTCACACGACGCCCGGATCTCGTACATGGTGGATTGGATAAGAGGGTTATTAGGTTGGGTGATTGAGCATTCTGGGGGGTATGGAAACATTAGTAGGGGGTGAAGTAGAGACAGTTCTTGGAAAGTTAGAAGGTTCATGTGACAGTAAATTAGGCATGATGGGAGAGGTGGCTGGTTGAATAGGGGGCGTGGCAGCTGCACTTGATGGAAGGGCCTGGTCAGGTCTCATTTAAGCAGGGGTACTGGTAAGGGGAATGAAGGCGTTGGCTGAAACATTAGGTAAGGGTGAAGAGAGGATGATTATGTCAGAAGTGGATGGCTGTTGTAGAAGGGGACTATATTTTAATATTGGTGAACTAGGAAGAGTGCAGGTAGATTCTGAAAAATTTGGTAGACTGACAGAAGGGGATGGGGGGCAAGGGGTGGGGGGTTGTCTGGTGACATTAACGTCAGCTGGAGTAGACAACTCGGGAGGGGCAGAGACAACGGGAGGAGGCTGTGGAGAGGGGCTGACAGATCCGAATGATCTTGAGGGCAGATTGAGCCTAAGGGGATTTGGGCGGTTATGTGGCTTAGGTATAGGAGGAAGAAGTTGGCGGATGAGTTCCTCCCTTAGGGGAGGTAGAGGAGAAAAGGAAGGAAGAGGAGGAGGAGTGGAATCTGAGGTCCCCAATTTCTGGTCATTAGTCAAAGGCAACATGTTTTTCTCTGGGGAATCTGCAAGCATAATGGCATTCTCATCTAAGAGTTGAAATCTACGTACATATCTATTTCGGTATGTGCGTGACTCACCAAAATAATTTATGGTTACCTGGTAACAATTAGGAACAGTTAAAATTTCAAATGGACCTTGATATCTGGGTTTTAATTTGGACGGCACGGGCAGTTGAGCAACCATCACGAGGACACCAACTTGATGAGGACTTACTTTGGCGGTTTTGTCAAGTTTTAGGTCTTGCAGATATTGGAGTTGTCTCAGACGATTTTACAAATGAACCAGGGACTGCTCAAAGTTAGATGAGGTCTCATAGGGGACAGCTAGATGACGTAATGGGAGCAGTAGGGGGGGCACTCCAAAGATGCGTTCATGGGGTGAGATCCCGTCTTTCCTGGGGCAAGTGTTAATTCCCCACTGAACGATTTTTACCTGGCTAGGCCAATCCTTCGTATTCATCTGTTGCAATCTTGACCGGACTTGGCTTGCAATTGTGCAGTGGCTTCGTTCACAGATGGAATTTCCTTGGGGCCAGTATGGGGAGGAGTGGCTGATCTTATACCCACACATTTGAGATAGTAGGGACCAGATGTGGCTGGTAAATTCTGGGGCGTTGTCTGAGTGTATGGCTTCTGGCAAACCGAAGTATGGGAATACATGTTGGATCATGGCTTCTGTTACTGCTATTGATTGCGGAATGCTCTTTAGCGGGGCAGGCGATTACATATTTGGAGTATGTGTCCACGAAAGTAATTATGTACTTGCAACCTTGACTTCCTTCTAATGGGCCCATTACATCAACAGCTAAAAGTTGCCAGGCTTTAGTTGCCACTAACTTTCCGGAAGGTCCTGGGGTGCGGGTCCTGTCTTTGCCTAGGGCACAGGCGTGACAGGCTTCGGTGATCCGTTTGGCAGTGATGTAGGGGGAAGGGGTCCAATACACCTGTTGAAAGGTGGCGGTCAGCTTCCGTTGGGCCAAATGGATGCCATTATGCATATGGATGGATTGCATGGTGGCTATGGCAGTAGCTGGGGTAATTACAATTTTTCCTTCGGGTGTGAACAGATTATCTCCTCGTCTAGTGAGTTGGGAGAACATGGTTTGGGGCATCCAGTCAGGTTTTTCTTGTTGTTGGAATAGCTTGAGTAGTTCTTGTTGCTCTTGATCTGAAGAATCTTGATGGTGGACGGCTAAAATGGGGTGCATATCAAGGGGGATGGGGGTGTCTCCGGTGTGGAAACCGTGGGTCGTCGGGACAGTGCATCAGCATTGGTGTGGAGTTTCCCAGGTCTGTAAGCTATTTCGAAGTCAAATTCTTCTAAACTTTCTCTCCATCTGACAGTTAAAGTATTCTTGGTGTCAGACTTCCTTAACCATTGTAGGGTGTGGTGGTCGGTGATGATGGTGACTTTTACCCTGGCTAAATAGGCCTTAAAATGTTGCAGGGCCCAGATGATACCCAGGCATTCTCTCTTAGTCACAGGGTAGTTTACTTCTGCTGGATTTAGGGTTCGGCTGGCGCAGGCTATTATGTGTTCTCGGCCCTCTTGTGTCTGTCCTAACACGGCACCTATTCCAGTTTAGGAGACATCTGTGTATAATCGAAAGGGTTGGGTGTAGTCGGGAAAAGAGACGACAGGTGATGCAATCAACAATTCCTTCAGGGTATTGAAGGCCTGTAGGCGTTGTGGTGTCCATAGGAATGGTTCATCTTTCTTAGTCAGGTCATGAAGAGGCTTAGCAATGGTGGCAAAAAATTTCACAAATCTTCTATAGTAGGAGGCTAGTCCGAGAAATGCTCGGACTCCTTTGACGTTAGGGGGGAAATTTTCCTAATGGCATCTAGTTTGTGGGGGTCTGGTGCAATTCCTTGGTCGGATACGATGTGGCTTAGGAACTGTACTTCGGTCTTGGTCAACGTACATTTGGAGGGTTTTAGTTTTAAGTTGGCCTCTCGGATTCTTTGGAAGACTTGTTGGAGGCGTTGTAAGTGTTCAGCCAAGGTTTTTCCGAACACGATGATGTCGTCTAAGTAAGCCAGGCAGGTTTCCCAGGTCAATCCTTGCAACACAGATTCCATCAACCTAGAGAAGGTGGCAGGGCCATTGCATAAACCGAAAGGCAATACGGTAAATTCATATAGGCGGCCTTGGCTGGTGGCGAACGCCGTCTTCTGTTGATGTTCGGGAAGGACTGGCACTTCCCAATATCCTGCTTGCAAATCTAGGGTAGTGAACCATTTAGCTCCAAGTAGGGAGTCTAGGGAATCATCAATCCGGGGGAGGGGAGTGGCATCTTTGATCGTAACATCATTGAGTCTGCGGTAATCTATGCAGAATCTGGTAGTCCCGTCTTTCTTCCGTATCAGTACTACTGGGGATGACCAAGGGCTTGTCGAGGGGCGGACCACTCCGGTGGCCAACATGTCTTGTACTTGGGACTCTTCTTCTTGTCTTTGAATGGGATTTATTCTTCTGATGGGTTGCTTGACGGGATGTCCCACGGTATCGATAGGATGATGGAGTACGTTGGTTTTTCCCACATCTCGATTTGAAGTGGCGAAGATGTCTTGGTAGGTGGTTAATAGATTCTTCAGGTCGGCTTGTTGTTGGGGGGTTAGATGGGAAGGAATAGAGGGTAGGGGTAAAGGAGTATTATAGGGGGTATCAGCGGGAATGGATAGTTCTTCTGCAAAAGGCTCTAGTTCTCCAATGGTTAAACCTTTTGGTAGGGTAATGGGCTGGTCTGATATATTGGCAATTTTTATGCAATTTAATTTGTTAGAAATTATACTAGGAGCGGTTAGGCAGTCCCTATCAAAGGGACTTTGGAGGTGAGGGGTCATAATGGCATCCCCAGGCAAGGTGGGTTCAATGGGGATCCACTTCTCATGATGAAGGGGGAGTGTCACGAGTTTGGCAGTGACTGCTTGAGCGATGGGCATTATGCAAGGGGGGGAAATCGGAGTCTGAGGGGAAGGAACAGGATTGGGGGGTGCTAAGGTAGGAATGGGCATGGTTAAGGGTTAAGTTTTGGTGGAAAGATTGCAAAGTCGGGGGGTATCTTTAGTCTGGGTTTTTGGCTGGGTGCCTCGAATAGAGGCACAAGTTTTGTTGGTTTTGTTGGCTTGTTTGGGGGGTGAGAACGTCAGTGTTCTATTCCTACAATCTAGGGAAGCACTCAGTTTAGTGAGTAAGTCAAGACCCAAATATCCATCGTATAGGGTCTCCTTGGGATCATAAACCACAAAAGAGTGGTTGGTTCCGTGCTGAGGAACAGGGGTATTTACATAAAGGGGAAGTGTTTGTCCAAAGTTATCTATAACTTTGGCGTCGGCACTGACTAACACAATTGAGCAAGGTTGGATAGTGCCTAAAGCTTTCTTGTGTTTTTTGAAGAAGGGAGAGAAAAGGCATGATCGGGATGCTCCCGTATCGATCAGTAGGCGGATTTTTACTCCATTTAGAGTGAGTTTCCCGTAGATGGGTAGTCATCCTGAGTCAGTTTCATCAGGAGCCCCCGCCATTTTTTCAGTGATTTGTGTACGGGGGCCGCCTAAAATTCCAGATCTTGTTGGGCTTCAATTTCTGGCTCGAAGTCCTCTCCCTGGTCTTCTTCGGGGCCTTCTTCAAATCCGGCCGTGCCGTCTTCTGTGATGGTGGCGATCCGACTTGGTTAAATCCAGGGAATCTGGGCCCACCACCTGGGTGACCTGGTCCTTTTCTTCGTCAGCTCGGAGAAGGATTTCCGCAATGACATCAACAAACATTGACTATTGCAGGGTCTCCAGTCGGCTAGGCGAATCCTGGTCCATTCCTCGGCCTTATCACTGGCTCGGGGGGCCATAGGGCTAGGGGCAGGTACGGTGGGCGTGTGTGTGGTGGTTTTTTGTATGGCGGCTACCATATCTTGTCCCCGGGTTCGCCTCAGAGTCACAATCCGCCTTACGACCGACCGGCATATCCGTGTCGTAATCAATGGGTTCAACGATGGAGAAGTGGTGTGCCACCGCCAAAGGTAAAATCCTCAGCAAGGCCCTGAAAATAATCTTCTTTTGGGCGGTGGTTTCTTCTGTGAACACGGTGACAGCGAGCTGTGTCAACTCACTGATCGTGTCGTCCAAATTCCCATTATATCTGACTTGGTGAAAATGCCTGTCCGAGATTATTTGGCCTAGGACACATCTAGTGACCCTGTTGAGCATATTCTATCTCAAGAGATCTTATTATAAGCTTGTTATCGAGATTATAACCAGTCGAGTTGAAATACCAACCCGACATTTCACTGGTGGCAGCGGTGTCTCGATACGGCACATCAGCTTGCTTAATTTGTTTCTTACTTGCACTCTCAACTTACCCAATCACCATGGCAGCTAAGTCACTCGATATCCCGGCATTCAATCCCGAGAAAAACGACATAGGAACATTCATGGAAATTGTCAAACCCGTCCTGGATCTGATGTTCCAGGACCAAGACGCTTCCAAGATTTACACAGTAATAGTTAAGTTAGGTAAATATGCAGGGAAGGTATCAGGGGATGTGCGGGAACAAATGCCTGGTTTAACCTGGGCACCATTTGAAATTAATGTAAAAGCCGCCATTGACTAAATGGCATTACGATAGGGCAGACTGGGAGGGTCTTCAAGGTTTCTTTATTGATATTCCCTGGACCTCTTTCTTTTCTAATGATGTACACTCCACCTTGAGCCACATACAAGATTTTGTAAAAATTGGAATGGAAACTTTTATTCCTCATCAAAAGTACAGTAAAAGATCTAATTCACCTAAATGGTTTGACCATAATTGTGCTAGAGTAACTGAACAAAAAGCAATAGCCTACAATGCATACACAAGATCAAAAACACATGAAGCCTTTAATTACTTTAGAAACATCAGAAATCATGCCAAAACTGTATTAAACCTAACTAAATCAAACTTTCTCCACAAGCAGGCAAATAAACTTCTAAATAATCCAAATGATAACAAAATATTTTGGTCTACTCTTAACTCATTTAAATCCAACTTCACTACTGCTTCATCCATTCCACCATTAAAATCTCTGACTGGCAATCTTGTAAGTGACCCACGAGGTAAAGCTAACCTTCTTGCGGATATTTTCTCCACCAACTCAACCTTAGATGAAATAAATCAAGATGTCCCTGTACTTAATTTGAATTCGCCTGAAATTCCCTCACTTAAGATCCACACCAGACATGTCAAAACTATTTTGCAAAATCTCTCAGTAGATAAGGCTCCTGGTCCAGATGAAATTCCTCCAATAGTACTTAAGAATTGCTCCTTGGTGCTCGCTCCTGTATTGGCAAAATGTTTCCGTCTGTGTACTCATACCTCATGCTTCCTAGTACCCTGGAAAGAAGCAAACATCCATCCAGTTCCTAAAAAAGGTGCCTCTTCAGATCCATCAAACTACAGACCAATAGCTATAACTTCCACTCTTGGTAAAGTCTTTGAAATTATATTAAATAATCACATAATTAAGCATCTTGAGAATAATAAATTAATCAGTGATAGGCAATATGGTTTTAGAGGATGTCGATCAACTGCAGACATGCTTTGCCTTCTTACGCATCAAATCAACCAAGCTACAGACCAACATGGTGAAACACATACAATAGCACTGGATATATCAAAGGCATTTGATAGAGTCTGGCATCAATCCTTATTGTCGAAGATGTCACACTACGGCCTTGCATCATTAGTTCCACTAATTTCTTCTTATCTTCATAACAGAAAAATACGTGTAATGGTAGATGGCCTTTATTCTCAATTTCACTCAATAAATGCTGGTGTTCCCCAGGGATCAGTTTTGGCCCCAATTCTGTTCCTCATTCATATCAATGATCTCATATCTATCACTCATAATCCAATACATTCCTACGCAGATGACTCAACACTCCACAGTTCCTTCACATTTACCAATTCTTTCACCCAACCCGATCTTATAAATTCAAAAATAAACACTGCAATTTCTCTGAACCAGGACCTTTCTAGAATTAATGGATGGGGACAAAAGAATCTAGTTTCCTTTAATGCACAGAAAACCAAGTATATTCAATTTTCTAACCGACAGAATCTCACTGACTCCCATATATTTTTTAATGATGTAAATATTCCCACTTCCCCTAGTATTGACATTCTTGGTGTAACATTAACTACTAATTTGAGCTCGACACATTATGTTAGAAGCATTGCTAAGAATGCCTCTAAAAAACTGGGACTCCTGTACAGAGTTCGAGAATTCTTCACTGACGAGCAGTTGGCCGTAATATATAAAAGTCATGTGCGTTCTCAGATGGATTACTGTTCACCTCTGTGGGGTGGAAGTGGAGTGGTTGCATTGAGGCAGTTGGACAAAATTCAAAATAAAGCTATTAGATTAATCAATAACCCTGCAATCACACAGGACCTTCCTACATTATCCATACGAAGAAACGTTGCATCCCTTGCATTATTCTACAGATATTTTCACAGCAATTGTTCCGAGGAACTTGCTTCAATTGTGCCGCCTCTCCACATCTTTCCCCGTAGAACTAGGGCAGCTGAGAGCGCCCATGAATTTACACTTTCTCCTCCACAATGCAGAACTTCTGCTTATCAGAATTCATTTATCCCCAGAGCTACTACTCTTTGGAATTCACTTCCCTCGAATTGCTTTCCACAAACTTACAATCTACAAATGTTTAAATCCAGTTGTTACAAACATTTTATGAATGGAGGATGCCTTTAGGCACATGGACCTTTTTGTTTTATCTGTGTTTTTCCTTTCTCCGTTCATTGTCTCTTAAAAAAAAACAAAAAACAAAAAATATATCTTACATCAACTCTTTATCCCAAGGCAGCATTCACACAATAAGAACACAATATTACTTCACACTTTAGTTTATTCAATGGACATAGGTTATGGTATATACTGTATTGTTCTGTCACATAGGGCAGACAATAAGAGGTACTCAAGTGACGTATCAAATATAGAATGGTCTATAATGATAACTTAAGTGTATTTAGTCACATTACATTTACACACAGTATAGGTAATATACATATGCAGTAATAATAGTGTTAGTACACATGTACATAGCTAATCAGTTAGATGATAACATGTATGTGAGTGTAACGTCAAACATGAAGACTTCTGGCATAAGGCGAATTGACTTGAAACAGCGTTCACTAGCGTGGGGCAGTGAGCGCTTATCAAGGGGATTAACGGGAGGGTCACACAGGTAAGGTAACTAAAAGGTAGTGCGTTCGACCCTAGATCAAAGGGACTGCTTTGGTATGAATTTTATAATTAAAAATTCGAAAGAACTCAGAATACAAAAGGGCATACACGACGAAGTTGTAGCCTACTAGATTAAAATGCTATGGTAATAGTATTAAAGGAAATTTGAATACATTAGCAAATCCCTATCTGGCAATACGTGGATCAAAGATATGACGTATTGCGAATTACAAACATACGATGTAATTAAATAGTTACTATGGAAATAGTAAAATAAAAGTAGCAACGGTCTCTACGATAATATGGAGACACGAATAATAAATAACTTGAATAAGAGTTACTATAAATGTGTGAAAATAATTATTAATTACCCACACACGTAGATCAGATTAATTCACAAGCACTGGTATAAACTAGATAGATCGAATAATAGAATTAAGGTTAACTCAACGGGGGGTTCTTGACTTTTCGGTAAGGAAAGATAGATAGATTAAAATTTGGGCATACGTCCTAGGCAAATGGTAGCAAATTAGGGAATATCTTCACGGTATACGTTTACACTTCAACTTGGATACACAAGAGAATACATCGCATAATATACAGTAGGTGACATCTGAGAGTATTCCGTCTTGAGCCTGGATTGAGATGAGTTTATATAATGGGTGTACAATTGAAAATTAATAAGAACACCTCAGGAAATATACTGCAAAGGGGTATGCGTAGCAATATTTGGTGCGATGAATTCACTTGCACAGATCAAGATTTATGGGAGGACAAATGACTATGTAACGTGTACACAGATTGATAATTGAAAAATTAACAGGCACAGATCCTTGGCACAGATCAACTTAACACTTCCGGAATACTCGCATATATTACCTTACCTTCAACAATAGCCACAAATTGAGATACGCAAAAACACTTAGGGTTAGCGTGGGGGAGGAGAAGGGCCAAGTACGAGGGTCGGGGCGTCACAGAGGTCCGGGCATGGCAGTTGGACGTAATGGGGCCACTCGTCAGGAGTCCAAGGGGCAGGGCCAGACGTCAGGGTACTGCTTCGGCAGGAGTCCAAGGGCAGGGGTGGCAGTGGACTGCAGGCTCCTTCTCTCTCAGGGGGGAACGACTCCCGGACAATAATCCGGACGGAGTGTTTAGGTAGTTATACTCCCGGACATATATCCGGACGGAGCAAGCTACTGAGTTTGAACTGCCTTCCTGTAGTTTCAGTCAGTACATATTTGGGTTTTTCTCTTAGTCAGGTTGCATTATCTCGCATGAATAGGGGCATAGTAAATACATAAAAATGGGCTATGTTGAGGTTAATAATTACATGAAACATATTTTATGGTGCTTAATGACATCGCACTGAGGTTCTCATCTTTTTTACCTTTAGTTCTTTCTTATACCATCAAGCCTGATGATGTAATTCGTGATTTTCTGTTCACTAATGGTTTTGGCTATTTGGATTGTTTATGTAATGATTTTCTTCTGTGGCACTTCCTATCACCATTTCACTTTTCTTCTCGTCTGGCAGCTTCTTGAGGATGGAGGGCCCCAACGATTTAAATATTCCCAGGGCTCTTTATGCTTAGATTGCATAAACACTTTTTCGTCATAGTATTCGGGGGGAAGTTCTGCCTTGGCTATTTGAATCCCGCACTGTGATTGGCGGGGCCGTGTGAAGTGATGATTGGCAGGGCTTGACCTGCCCTTCGGGGGTAACTCACCTGTTCGCCCGGGAATTAGAGAATGGGTCCAGGGGTCAGATTTCTCGTTCTCTGGAGAATGGGAAATTAATCTGTTTCTAAATCCTTTTCTTCTGTTCTTCCTGGATTCTCTTACGGTGGCTATTTTGTGTGGTTGTCCTTTAGGCTCCGTTATTTCATTTGTATTCTTATGTAAATATATAATTAATTTTAAAGTTTCTTTTTGCTTGTTAGTTTGTTCTCCATATGCCGTGTTAGTTATCAATAAATATACTTAATTATGAAGCCTGTTATAAATGAGTTCATATGAAATTAGTCATGAAGACACAACAGGCAAAACGTAAATACAATGATCTAATGGTATTTTCATCCATGCTAATTACTTCGTAGAGTACTAATTTTACCATTAATGACTTACATTTTCAGTTTTCGCATCTTTTCTATCCTTCCGCTCCCTTAACCCCTTCACCACCAGTACATAACTTTGATCATATTCTGGTTACCATTAGACGATTTTCTCTAGTTAATAACCTATACCTATACGATTCAAATGGGTAAATACGATCTCAATGAACCCTCTTAGTAACGTACCGGTAAGTCATTTTTTATATGAATAAAATAACTTAATAAATTATAGCCAAAAGTAAAAAGGCGTGATGCTGTGAAAGGGTCAATGCAAGTTCTTTCGTAAAAAATAAAAATAAATAAAAAAAAAAGTAAGACAAAAAAAAGTATAATTTTCTTTCCTCGCTCCCCAAATCACCATTATTCTTCATTTCGTCCCATATTGTTACCCATTGCTACTACCATTATCGAATTTCCTATCGTTATATCCTCCCTTGCACAACGTAGACCTCATAGGAACCTTCAAAGGGAATTTTGCATTTTTGGCTCATTTAATATTGATTATTTTCTTTAGTTTCCTCGCAGAACCTCCATCAATCTAAAAAACAAAACAAAATGGAAAATAGAAATTATAAAAATATACTAACCCCAAGACCACCCTTCGAGGTAAAAATGAATTACATTTTTCAATAGAAATGGGTCACGGGTGAACACAATTGATACCATACCACATACCACTGTAGGCGACTGTACAATGACTCGACCCAATCTGAGTGTTTGGCTGTTCCCTTCCCTTCGCCCCCGCTACCCCATTGATATAGATAGATGTAGATAGATAGATAGATAGAGAGAGAGAGAGAGAGAGAGAGAGAGAGAGAGAGAGAGAGAGAGAGAGAGAGAGAGAGAGAGAGAGAGAGAGAGAGAGAGAGAGAGAGAGAGAGAGAGAGAGAGAGAGAGAGCGAAAACGAGAGGGAGGGAGAGACCCAATTTAATGGGCCTGCCACATCAATCAAATATGTGATTACAAAAGTAATGGGTAGCCATGAATACTATTTGAAAATATTATCACACGGAATATAAACGTCAGTTAAATTGCCTTGATGCAGAAACCAGGGCCGTGGTGGTCAAGTGGTGAGCACGCTCGCGTGTGAATCTGAAAGACCCGGGATCGAATCCCTGCCACGGCGGACATTTAGTGGGTGCGGTAGTACGTCCTAGCATGTTTCACATGCTTGCACCCAGTCAGGGGACATCCTGACGACGTATACAGACAAAACACACATAACAAAGCCACTTCAACACCTTTCTCTTTCTCCAACACCCCTTCTCCCCTCTCAACACTCTTCTCTGAGCTATTGCCGATAAATATGGCATGTTCAGTCCTGTACAGAATCGTAAGATTCAGAGTCGTAAAGATTCCAGGACGAGCTCATCAGCGGCGGATCCCCAGATCGACCGTGGTGATTGTCACCTAAACATCTACAAAACAAACAAAACAATATCTTGTTTAAATTTCCTTGATACATAAACGTTTAATATATCTTTTGGAAATACAAGATGTAAACATTCTTATAATTATCAAACTAGCAAGACGAACATCACGTCACCTTTTAATCAACTACCGGTACCGTACTTTTTGTTTTCTTTCCACACTCGACTTTTTAGAACACTTTTTATATCTATCCATCCCCCCCCCCCATAAAAGATATTTCTGATATCATATCAACAAGAACATTAAGTCACCTTTCATTCTTCTACTTCTTCCTTCCTTTCCACCATGTTCTCCACTCTACCTTTTGAGTACAATGTATCATATTTGTCTATCCCCCCCATAGCGCCCCCCCCCTCATAAAAATAGAACTGATATCAAAACAGTAAAGGGAATGAAGGCGTTGGGGCTTGACCAACATACATGAGTTGTACTGTACCATATGAAGTAGTAGGAGTACAAAGGAGTACAAAGGAGTACAAAGGAAATCAAGCAACAACAGGTCTAGTGACCCTTCTAGGTTGCTTGTCCTCCAAAACACTGAGGATCAAGTGTCCAAACAGTGGTTTAGAGTGGGTAAGGGAACATTGGAAAGGGAACTACTGCCCTGCCACTAACGTGGCAGGACTGAGAAGTTAGTAGGGGACATATGGGTTAGTAACTGAGGGGAGGATAAAGTTATTCATTTACAAACGCAGTCAGTCGCGGGTTTGATGTGAGATATTTGTCTAGGCGGAATTTAAATGAATCAACGGTGCTGCAGTCTATAACGTCTCGGGGAAGCCCATTCCACAAGTTGACAACTCGATTGAAGAAGAAATTCTTAGATTCGTGCGAGTTAAAAGATTTACCAATAATTTTGCAACCGTTTCCCCGCGTGTAATTAGATTGGTCGATAGTGAAGTACTTACTACAGTTCATATTGTCGATGCCTTTGATGATTTTGAACACTTGAATTAAGTCGCCTCTTAATCTGCGCTGGGTTAAAGGAAATAGATTTAATTCTCTAAGACGCTCTTCGTATGGTTTGTTCTTTAGGCTAGGTATCATTTTGGTAACTCTACGTTGAACTCGTTCTAGCTTGTTTATATCTTTTTGGTAATAAGGGCACCAGGATTGAACGCAGTATTCCAGAAGAGGGCGGACTAAGGAATTGTAAAGGGTTAGGATAACTTCTTTGGATTTATGCTCAAATGACCTGCCTATAAAGCCAATTATTTTGTTTGCCTTCTTAACAACTTCTGAACATTGTTGACTCGGTTTTAGGTTACTCGATATTGTTACTCCCAGATCAGTTTCTCTGTTTACATTCTTAAGCTGAGTGCCATTCATCGAATAGTTTGCTTTCTCATTTAGGTATCCGACATGTAGTACTTTACATTTATCCGCATTGAAACTCATTTGCCAAATTTGGGCCCAACATGACAATTTATCTAGATTGTGTTGCATATCGTCAACTTGTTCTTTTGAGAGTACGCTATTTGCAATTTTTGTATCGTCAGCAAATTTTGAGATTGTGCAGGTGAGACCCTCATCTATGTCGTTGATGTAAATTAGAAAGAGAATTGGTCCTAGTACCGATCCCTGGGGTACCCCGCTACTTACATTGGTCCATTTAGATGCCTTACCGTTTATGACTACCCTTTGCTTTCTGTTGCTGAGCCAATTTTCTATCCATTTCAACACACCGTCTTGTATTCCATGCGCATTTAGTTTTAGCAGTAAACGTTTGTGGGGAACTTTGTCAAAGGCCTTTTGAAAATCAAGGTATATAATATCTACAGCTTTACTCTCATCGTAGAGGTTGAGGATATCGTGGAAGAAGTCTAAGAGGTTTGTTAAACAGGAACGTTTTTTACGAAAGCCGTGTTGAGTATCTTTAAGTATGTTATTTTCCTCCAAGTGATTTACGAGTCTGTCTCGTATGACCGTTTCTAGCATTTTACATACAACTGAGGTTAAGCTAATTGGACGATAGTTACTGGGTAGGGATTTGCTGCCTTTTTTGAATATCGGTGTTACGTTGGCTAGCTTCCACTGATCAGGCATAGTTCCAGACTGCAAGGATTTATTGAATAGTAATGTCAGTGGTTTGGAGAGCTCATTCTTAGCTTCCTTTAGAACTCTAGGCGAGATTGTATCAGGTCCTGGCGTTTTATTTACCTTGAGTTTATCTAAACAATTCAATACTTCTCTCTCTGTAACGGTGATATTGCTTAGAACATCTGAATTATCAATCTGAATCGGCGATGGTGTAGGGATATCACTGAGGTCTTCTGTTGTAAAAACTGATGCAAAGAAGGTATTGAGGGCATTACTCATTTGTACTTCGTCTTTGGTGTATTCTCCTTTTTCATCGACTAACGGTCCAACAGTTGAAGTAACTACTTTTTTCTTTCTGATATAACTATAGAATTCTTTCGGGTTTGTTTTACTTTGATTCGCAATATGTAACTCTAAGGTCTTTTTACTTTGCTTAATTAACTTTTTGGCTTTGCGTCGTAGCTCTACAAATTTCACCCGTTCTTCGTCATTTTGTGAGGATTTTAATCTATTATTAACAAATTTTTTAGCAAGCAGGCAGTTTGAAATATCTTTATTCCACCATTTGGGCTTATTATTATGGCCTGGACGCCGTATTTTCGATGGTATGCAGTCTTGCACTGCTTTTAGGTAAGTGGTTTCGAATAACTTCCAAGATGTATTTATGTCGTTATTGTTAATTAAAAAGCTCCAGTCAGTTTCTTTAAACATAGCTCTAAGTTTATGGAAGTTTGCTTTCTTGAAATTAGGGACTTTTTCGATGCTACTATTTGGTTCGTTACTAGTAAACTTTAAAGTGAAAGTTATCGTACGATGGTCGCTGTTACTGAATTCATCACCAACATTCAAATTCTCTATCAATTCTTCTTTTGTTGCAAGTACAATGTCAAGAACGTTATTACCACAGGTCGGCATTCGAACAAATTGATAAAGCGAACTCTCTTGCAAGTTCGTATACAAGTCATGTCCGGAGTGTGAAGTAAGAGTATCGCCCCACTTGGTCACAGGTAAATTAAAGTCGCCAAAAATTACGGTATCTTGTGAGTTACTTACATCTGCAATTTGTTCGTAAATTTCTCGGTCAGTTTGCACTGATTGAGCTGGAGGTCTGTATATTAACGCAATTATTATTTTTGTACCTTTATTATTCTTTATTAGCACAAAAGATGTGTCGACGTTCACAATTTGAGGTTTTGACACGAGGGTCGGGTTAAGACTTTCTTTGATATAAAATAAAACGCCACCTCCATTTTTATTTATTCGGCTGTTCTCAAACATTACATAACCGGGAAGTGAATACTCTGCTAAAAAGTCTCTATCTTGTATTGAGCCAAGATTCTGTTATGCCAATCACATCATAATTTTCTGTAAACACTAGTTCCTCTAAATCTGAAAATTTATTGCGTATGCTACGAGCGTTTGCATAGAAAACCTTTAAAGTTGCGGTTTTAGAACTCGCAGATCGTTCTTTCATCGAATTTTTGGTTCTGGTCGGATCTACATTTACATTCATAGCTGTCCTCGGTCCTCGGTCGTTATCCCTGACGGTTTTGAATTTGGGTCGTGTTGGTGGAGCTTTATCCAAATTCGCGGTTCTTAACGGATTAGTATTTAATTCCTTTGTAGATTGCCGTCCTCGCTGTCTTCGGTCCTCCTTCCTGGTTGTCCTGTGCTGAGTCGATTTCTTCTCCGAAAATCCTTCACCGCATCGTTGAGAAGACGCCCAAAACGCGCTGCTCCCACCTGGTTCAGATGAACTCCATCGTCCGAAAACAAATAGTCATCGTAGTAGAAATTGTCCCAGGTGTCGACGAATCCCACGTTCTCCTTCCTGCAGAGGTTTGCTAGACAACGATTTGTGCTGGTGGCTATGTTGTAAAATCGGCTCTCTACACCGAGCCGGGGGACGATTCCTGAGACGATGATCCTTGATGACTTCTCCTTAAACGAGTTGATCAGCTGCTGGTACTTTAACACCTTACGAGCGGCCTATGCGGTTTATTTATATGTACCGCACAGCGGGGTGTTTTTAGCCAAAATAGGGCTGTTTACGTGATCATTTTCATGCCTAAATAAGACCCAGAACGTAAAACAAGTACCTATCCCTGAAAGGGCATAAACAGAGCTTTCGAATGACACCATAACGATCCTTGTATGATGGATAGTTTTCTTGCAATAACCGTGCAACGCGAGTGCAAAAAGCAGGTAATTCGGTAGTTTCGGTACATAATTGAGTATGTAGCGAGTGAGAGAGGGAGGAGGGAGCTGAGATTTGTGTCAGTAGGTTCGCCGCGGTGGTCTGGAGCAGTCATACGCTCGCTAGTCTCCTGCCACCACTTGTCTCTCTCTCTCAGCCACATTACGTGCTGAAATTGCCACTCGACCTATGTCGAGCGCCGCCACATAGTCCAGCTTTTTTTAACTCGACTTATGTTGTTCGCCGCTAATTAAGGGTTAAAAGCAAATCTTCCGACCGGGTTCGCTGTACATCGTTGGATCCAACGTGGATGACGTACATTGTATTAGCAGGGGCCAACTTTGATACTTCGTCAACTGCTGCAACTACGTCATCCACACCACCACCAGGGATACAAAAACGCTTCTTGGTCTTAGGTGCCCTGGCGCAAAACTCTGTGAGCTGACCACGTATCATCGAGTCTCCCACGAGCAGGACTTCTTCTATTTCCTCTTCGTCATCTGAGTCTGCGAGTATCTGGAAACGGTTTTGACACTCGGTAATCGGTATGTGTTTCCTGGTCTTGGGGCAAACGTTGTTCCTCACGACACGGAAGTTGTCTTGAGGGGGAAGAGAGTCGCTATTTGTATCTTGAGTATCGGAAACATCAGCTGAAATGGCTACTGTAGGCGTTGAATTGTTGGCAGTTGACGTTGGGGCGTTGGTGGCTGCTGGAGTTGCGGTGACAATTGAAGTTTGTGGCACTCCAACGTTGAGTGTTACAAACTCTTGGAGTGATTTCCAGTGATTCCAGTGATAGGGGGTGAGGAAGGGAGCTGACGGAGAAAATGAAGGCGTCGGGGCTTGACCAACATGCGTGAGTTGTACTGTACCTTATGAAAAAATAGGGGGTGAGGAAAGGAGGTGATGGAGGAGATGAAGGCGTCAGGGCTTTATCAACATGCGTGAGTTGTACCTACTGCCTACCATAGGAAGTATTAGGGGGTGAGGAAGGGGACTGGAGAAGATAAAAGCATCGGGGCCCAAGATAGATATTTCAGAGAAGGGAGAGATGGGTAAAATGTGTTCCACTTTAGAAGTAAGATAGTTAAAGAATGTTGGATAGTCAGTAGGATTTGGGGAGAGATAAACAGCATATATATATTTAATTTGAAAGTGTTAAGATAGCTTAATTGGAGTCAAAGTTGGGAACACGAGAGAAAGTACATTTATTGCGCACATACACACAGCATCCACCTTTGGCTTGAAACTGTGGATAGAAATAGTAGGAGTGAAAGGGTTTGCTGCCAGTTGCCTCAGACAACTTTATTTCGGTGAGTAAATGAATATCATGTTTGGCAGAGGAGAGACGATGTTCCACAGAGTAATAATTATAGGAAAGGCCATGAATGTTGTAAAAGTTGATAGTGAGAGTACCAGGCAATGATACAGGACATTTTGGGGAGTCGTCACCAGTAAGGGTCAAATTGATGGGGGAATTTATGGCCCACCGCGTTTTGATAGTTTACTACTTTACTCTGTCTATCATTGGACGATAGTATACAACTTAGGAAAGATATGTGAGAATTACAAGGGTAAAGGTTATCTCAATTCGCCCTGTAACTTTCACATACCCTTCCTAATCTGAATAAAATCGTCGAATAATAGCCAGGAAACTGAAAAGCAATGCATCATCATATCTCGAAAGTGTTTATGACACGAAGTACGTCTTGGAGTATACAAGGTAATCCACGATGTAACACTTTCCTACATTATTCTACATTTTTCTGCAACCTTTTGCCGGGACATGGCGTGGCCTGAGTGAGACTGAGAGTGACAGCTAGAATGATGAACACAGACTCAAGAAGAACTGTTGGGAAATAGACAGACAGACAGACATAATTGAAGTTGAGAGAGATTGAGAGTGAGAGAGTGAGTGAGTGAGAGAGTGAGAGAGTGAGGGAGTGAGAGAGTGAAAGCAAGGCGGATGCACACAGACTCAAGGAAAATTGTTGGTAATTTTTGTGTTTTTGTTCTATAATGCTTCTTTCAACATAGGAGAATAGCATAGGAAGGAACAAAAAAACGTATAGCATCCATAACCCCCCGGGCAGGGGGTTCGACCTCGACCCCCGAATTTTTTTTTTGTTTTCTTTCAGCCACACAATTTTTGTTGTTGTGTCTGTAGTCTAAAGGGCTGCTGTAAGCAATAGAAATGATCATATGAGGGCATAAACACCCATATGATATCCCTAGCACCCCTTGGGGGGGCCCCAAAATCATGTTTTTTTGTAGATATTTGTTTCATAAATTCTGAAAAAGCAATCCCCTGACGAAAATTTTGTTTAGTTAGCCATTACTCTCGATCTTCTATGTGCGCGCTATGAGAGAAAACGGAAGCTAAGGAGGACAAACTGTTTTCTCTGCCCCAAAAATATTTTACAGTCATGAAAATCTAAGAATTTGTGTGGTTTGGTATCATTTTTTTGCACTTACGAGTCTATCTATATTTTTATCTATTGCTCAAATGCATTCCCCTTCTACATAGAGTACATAGGGGTACATAGGAAGGCCTGTCCGTTTAAATAAATCCCGATTTGCCGAAAATGTCAGACTTTTGACCCTTTTGGAGTCAAATCAGCTGTAGCTCAAAGATGATAATGTAATATATTTATTTTAGCACTTTCTATTATTCAATAGGGGTATATTTAAACGGCACGGTGTTGGGGATGCTTGTACTCTATGCCATGCAAAAATTGCGGGAAATTTGAACAATTTTGAGTGACTAGATGGTTTTACAAAAGTGCAATGAAATTTTATGAAATGTTTTGCTCACACGCGTGCACGCGCACATAGAGATCTGATTTTTTCATCGAGTCTTAATATTACCATATGTAATAAGATGGAATAATGCCAGAAACTCTATCTCTTATACAGGCTGACTTGGGGGTCAAGACTTCAGCCTCCCCTTTTTAAATTAAGAGAAATAGACACACAGACGGGATAAAAGTAGAGAGAGAGAGAGAGAGAGAGAGAGAGATCTTATTGTGGTTCGATATTGAGTATGGTAGAACTATATAATTATACAGTATATAATTATATAGTATATAAAGACAAAGAGACAGCCCAAGCCCAGGAAGCAGGAAGGTTGATGATGCATTAGGTACTCCTCCCCTCATGCACCCGATAACTTTATGTCAGGAAAAGTTATGGAGTGTGTGTCGGTGGCATGACTCTAAGGTTGACAGGAACAGTGTGTGGGTGGGTGGGTGGGTGTGTGTGTGTGCATCAGGAATAGTTATGGAGTGTGTGGGGGGCATGACTCTAAGGTTGACAGGAACAGTGTGTGTGTGGGTGGTGTGTATGTGTGGGTGGGTGGTGTGAGTGTGGGGGGCATGACTCTAAGGCTGACAGGAAAAGTGTGTGTGTGGGTGTGGGGGGCATGACTCTAAGACTGACAGGAAGAGTGGGTGGTGTGTGTGGGTGGGTGGGTGTATGTTTATGGTTGTATACGTATCAGCGTTTGCTAAATACACAATACAAATAATACACACTTTATTGGTCATGTAGATTACATGACATTTGTGCATTTTGTCATTCAGGGATAAAATAATACATTCATACAGACATATCACATTCTAAATATTACATACTTGAGAATATGAAAGTTAGTATACATAAATATCCCTATATAGTTTACAAGCCACCGCGTAGTCAGTACCGGTACCTTGGTGTTGGTGGATGGATTTTTAATTCATATAATATTCTTATGCTGATTGGTACAAATTAAGGATCTAGAATACCTTGCGCTTCTACAATTTGTTGACCTTACGTCTCAAGCCTACTATTTCATCACTGTTTACAAGTTAGGCCATGGGGTGTTGTGTTTGCTGTGTCGCACGATATATTTTTCGCGTCACCAAGTTTCTCCATTTACGTTTTAGAAGACCATTCAACCATTACGTCTCAACTAGTGCCAATTCAACCAGTACATTTCAACCAGTGGAAATTCAACCCATACTTATCAAACAGGGCAATTTCAACCAGTGCCAATTCAACCTGTACGTCTCAACCAGTGCCATTTCAACCAGTACATCTAAACCAATGCCAATTCAACTAGTACTGCTACTGCTAGGTTAGTACTTTACGATGGCACTGATTGACTTGGCACTGGTATAAATATACTCAGGTCTATTCATTATAATTATCCTCTATAACTCAAACAAGGTTAGAGTAATCGAACAAATATTACTACTATTTGGGAAGAGTGAGCCGGAGAATAGGTGTGCACATTTTCAGCCCATTTACTCTAGCCCATCTTGAGTTACAGAGGATAGAGGACAAGATTTCTGGCCTTCTCATCACGAACATACTATAGACGAAATGGTGTACTGGTAAACTTGGCAAGGGTTCATTTGTTATTTAGACGTAACTATTGGATATATGTAGTTGTGGCCAACCGGTATCTATCTATCTATCTATCAATCTATCTATCTATCTATCTATCTATATATCTATCTATCTATCTATACATCTATCTATCTAGCTATCTGTATCTATCTATCTTATATTTATCTACCTATCTGTCTATTGGATATAATAGGGTAGTTGCTTTGGTCAACCAGTATCTATCTACAGGTATACGTCTATCTTTTTTTTTTTTTTTTTTTTTTTTTTTTTTCTGTGTGAGTGACGGAGACAACAGGCAGATCTGCCTCTAGCGAGTGCCTCCCCCAGAGTTGAAAGAAACACATGGCCATAAACAAGGGACATTCGAGCCAAAAAGCCTGGACACACGAAGTTTGAAACAATTTAAATCATAGGAAGAGGGAAAGACTGATTCTGGGAGAGAATTCCAGAGCTCAGCTGTTGAATAGAAGAAAGATTGAGAATAACGTTTCCCTCTTGGGTTGGAGAATTGCACAGAGTAGGGGTGGGATTGTGTTGCAAGACAGGTGCTACGTGCTCTACGAAGAAGGAGTGGAATATACTGAGAGAGCTCTGAGAAACACTGATTATTGTAATAGGGGTAAAATAGTGAGAGAGATGCAACATTGCGGCGAAGAGAGAGAGACTGCAGAGAGTTGGTGAGTGGACGTGAGTTAATTAGACGGAAGGCTTTCTTTTCTACTTTGTCTAGAAGTGCTATATGAGAGAATCCTCCCCACACATGTGAACAATACTCAATACATGGACGCACTGTGGCCCTGTGCAGAGCAAGAAGATTCGCAGGGGTAAAGAACCCCCGGAGGCAGTTGAGCACACCCAGCTTCTGGGAAGCTGTTTTAGCAAGAGCGTTAATATGATCTCTCCAAGAGAGATCAGAAGAAAAAGAAACACTGAGAATATTTAGAGAAGATGAAGGGTTAATTTGTATGTTGTTGAAGAGTAGGTCATAGTTTTCTGGAAGGGGGCAACGAGTAGACAGATGGAGAAATTGAGTTTTGGAAGCATTGAAAGTAAAAAGGTTCTCTCTGTCCCAATTAGAGACAGAGGAGAGATCAGAAGATAGATGTTTTATGGCCTCCTTACCTGAGTTTTGAAGTTCCCACTGTGTATGATGTTGTGGGAGTCTAGTAGAGTCGTTAGCATATGAGTGAATGGGGCTGGAGGTGCAGTTGAAAAGGTAATTAATGAATAATTGGAAGACAATTGGAGATAGGACAGAACCCTGATGAACACCAGAGTTGATAGGTTGAGGAAGTGAACGGTGGTCGTCCACAACCGCAGCTATAGAACGGTCGGAAAGGAAATTAGAGACAAAGGCACAGATGGAGGGATAGAAACCGAAGGAGGGTAGTTGGGAAATGAGGGATTTGTGCCAGACTTTATCGAAGGCCTTGATATGTCTAGCGCAACAGAAAAAGTTTCACCGAAGTCTCGAATGGAGGATGACCAAGAGTTAGTAAGATAAGAAAGAAGATCACCAGCTTAAGTAAGGGGAGGTGTGGCAGAGTGGTCTTGCCACTGGACTGGTAATCCAATGGACCCGGGTTCGAATCCCAATATGTCAATGGGAAGATATTATTGGGATGGAATTTGTGCTGTACCTAGTATCAGTGCATTACCACAGCACACCGAAATGCCAAAATAAAAATACCCTCATTGTTCCCTGATTACAATTGCATTGTATGAATATTCCCATATTCAAAAATATACTACAGGGGGGCAATGCCTAGTGAGTTAATTGCTCAATAGGTGGCATTCTGAGAGTGAGGGTCCAAGTGTAGGGGATGAGACTGTGAAGCGCGGAGGCGAGGCGGCTTCAGAGATGTGATTGCTTTGGGCCGGGGTGCTTCGCATGTCTCACTCCCTAGACTGGAACAAAACCTCACGGGCCTCACCGTGTTCAGCGGTAGAGTGTAAAGGCTATCAGCCTATGCCCGAGAGGGAGTAGTTGGAATATAGAAGAAAAAAAAAAAAAAAAAAATGGCAGTCTGAGAGTAGGTTATGGGAAGTTAAATGCTTATGAAATTTTGAGGTAAGAATAGTTTCAAAAACTTTAGAGATGCAAGAAATGAGAGCAATTGGACGATAGTTGGAGGGTTGAGAGCGGTCACCGTTCTTTGGGACAGGTTAAATGAGAGCAAACTTCAAGCAAGAAGGGAAGACGTTAGAGGAGAGACAGAGACGGAAGAGTTTGCCTAGGCAAGGAGTCAGCACGGAAGCTTAGTTTTTAGAACAGGAGGAACACCGTCCAGTCCGTACGCCTTCTTAGTATTTAGCCCAGAGAGGGTGGAATGGACATCCTTGGAAGAGATTATGATGTTAGGCATAAGTAGGAGAGAGTTGGGTGGAGAGGGAGAAATAGCACCGGAATCATCCAAAGTAGAGTTTTTAGTGAAAGTGTTAGCGAAGGGTTTAGTTTTGTCAGAGGAAGAAGTGGCGGTAGTGCCGTCAGTGGAAAAGAGGAGGGAAAGACGAAGAAGAAAAATTGTTAGAGAAGTTTTGGGCTAGATGCAAGAATGCTTGGGAAGAGGTAGAGTTGCATAGTTCAGTTCATTTATTTTTGATGAAAGATTGTTTGGCGAGTCGCAGAAAAGATTTGGCTTGATTCCGGGCAGAAACATAGGAAGTATGAGATTCTTCAGTTTGAAGGCGACGGTACTGTTTGAATGCTTCCTCCTTATTGCAGACAGCAGTAGAACAAACGTGAGTAAACCAAGCATTTTTTGCATTAAACTGAGAGAAAGAAAATGGAATGTATGCTTACATGCCCGAGAGGATTACCTCGGTAATGCATTCAGCACTGTCCGAGGGTACCCGGCCACGGAAACAACAGTCATTTAATTGGAAATCAAAGAAGTACTGCCGAAGAGCCTCCCAGTCAGCAGCGCCAAAGTGCCACAAGCGCCGCTGGTTGAGAGGATCGGGTTGCCGTACCGGAGAGATAGGACAGGTGACAGAGATAAGTTTATTGTCGGAGGAGCCCAAAGGATGGAGATATATCTTTATCTATCAATCTATCAATCTATGTGTCTGTCTGTCTGTCTGTCTGCCTGGCTGTCAGTCAGTCTATCAATCTGTCTATATATCTATCAATCTGTCTATATATCTGTCTATCTATCTATCTATATATAAGAACATAACATAAGAACATAAGAAAATGGGAGTCTGCAGAAAGCCGATTGGCCTAAGCAAGGCAGATCCCTGTCCCACACAACCCCAATTACAAAGCCCAATTATAGGCTCAACACTCTAATACCCTGAGGATCATCTTACCAAAACGGTTAGAGATTAACGCAGGATTACGGGGGTCTGCAGAGCGCTGATTGGCCCAACCCTGCTGATCCCCCTTCACACCCAACCCTTCTCGTCCGTATGCTTATCCAATTTTATCTTAAAGCTCCCTATCGTTTTTAATCCCACTATAACACTTGGTAGTCCATTCCACCCATCTACAACTCTGTTACCAAACCAATATTTGCCCATATCTTTTCTGAAACGAAATTTATCTAATTTGAAACCATTATACGAGTTCTTTCGCTATCACTGAGCTTTAGTACATTTGTCATGTCCCCTTTGTTAATCCCACTAACCCACTTGAACACCTCTATCATATCCCCTCTAACTCTGCGTCTCTCTAACGAATGTAAGCCTAATTTCTTCAACCTTTCTTTATACGGAAGATTTCTAATATTATGGATCATTTTTGTCATTCTACGTTGTACTCTCTCCACGTTTAATCCACGTTTCAGTTAGCGCTATTATGTCTATATTTTCTTTGCTAACAAGGGCTCTAAGTTCGTTCATTTTGTTACATAGACTCCTACAGTTTGTGTAATATACTCTCAATTTACTTCTTTTCTTTATACCTAATTTACCTTTGTTTTTAGCGACATTTCCATCTTCCGTTGCACCATCACTACTATCATTTGCATTATAGTCATCATTTTTAGCATGAGACTGAATATCCTTATCGCTTTCGCCTGACGCTAAAATTGTTCCATTTAACCTCTCATTTACACTCTCAATATTTCTGTTCAAAACCCCACAACCACCCTATCTAAAGAACTAGCTAATGTAGAAACCCCTAACCGTGAAAGATGAACCCCATCCCTTGCGTACATCCCATCTCTCCCATAGAAACTATCCCAGTTATCAATGAATGGTATTGCTTTTTCTTTGCAATATTTCTCCAAACGGCAATTGACACCAATCGCCCTGGATGTCCATTCCTTGGGAACTCCTCTTCTGGGTAGGATACAATGTACTACAGGGATCCCTCCCTTCATCCTAACTTATCTAACACATCCCGATACTGCTGCAGCAGTTCCTCACTTCTACCCTTACCAACATCGTTACTCCCGGCACTGAGACAGATAATGGGGTTATCTCCACTATCTTCCAAGATGTGGTCCATCTTCTCTAAAACCCTCCCAACTCCATGGCCAGGCAGACACACAACCTTCCTAAGTTTAGTGCGGGTAGCCCTAACTAAATGTCTTACCATGGAGTAGCCCACAATCGACACAGACTTACCTTCTTGGGACACAGACTTACCTTTCCCTCGGGAGGATCCAGCAGCTGCAGTTGGAGAACCCCCGGTGGTGGCAGAAGCTCCCTTGGTGGTGGTGGTGGGGGTAGTGGTGGTGGTAGGTAGCACAGCGTCAGAGGTTGGAGCTGAGTCGGCGGCAGGCACTTCGGTTATCCCTCCCTTATCCTGACTATCTTTTCCCTCACATTCGTCTCGCAAAGGAGAGAATGTATTTGTCACACTCATACCTATTCTACTATCCTGCTTCTTGAGTGTGACTTTCCCACCCGTATTTTTAACAACCTGCCATGAATACAATGTTTCATCTATCTATCTATCTATAATCGGATTTATTTCAACTGGCGTTAAATTGAATCTAATGATAATGTCGGACAGGTTGGGAGAGAGGTATCCTGACCATGATTCGAAACCACTGACTCCAGGTATAGGCCTATTGGAAGAGTTGGGCATCGTATCCACTCGACCATCCGCTCATGGTAGAATGGATACAATTCCCAACTCTTCCAAAAATACCTGGAGTGAGTGGGTTCGAATCCTGGTCAGGTATATTGAATATCTTAGCAGCTGATGACTATGCTAAAGGGGGTAGTACTTGCATTTTGGCCTGTATATTTATTTATTAACTTTAGTTTTAGTTTCTTCGCTAGACCTCCATCAAACTTAAGAAAATACTCCCTAGACCCCCTTTCAAGATAAATGTGTACATTTCCCTTCTAACATTACAGGCTCGCTATCGCTCGCCAGAAAAAAAAAAACGATAGCTAAGTGGCATGAAAGGTCCTAGTATTGACAAAAAAATGGGGCGAAAGGTCTCAAAATCGACAAACTAACGGACCAAACGTCTTAAAATCTCAAAACGAATATTCTAAACGTGAGAGAGAAGGAAGTCTACAAAAAGCGACTACCTCCCCCTTAATGGACAACTATGAAGCTACGTCTGAGCACCACATGTTCACCAAGCGGTAGCGAGCCAGCATATTTTTTATTTTTGTTAGACAGCAGGCTAAATTTGTACATTTTTCGGTAGAAAAATGTCTCCGGCGAAGCCGGATTTCTTCATATAATGATGGCTCGCTATCGCTCGCCAGGAAGAAATCGACACCTAGATGGGGATAAACGTCTTAAAATAGTTGGCTGAATGGGGCCGAATGGATACAAGCCAGAGAAAGAGAGAAAAGGACAGAAATAACAAAAAGCAGGTCACCCCCCTTAATGAATAAAATCGTTTGACTTATTCAGAATAATAAGTAAAAGTAGGTCATCGTGCTAAAGGGGTTAAGGGGGGATGGTCCGGTTTTCTGGCCCCTCTTCTCCCTCGTGTTTAGCCCCATTGTTGTTTTAGATTTTGAGACGTTCGGCCCATTAGTTTGACGATTTTAAAACTTTATGTCCCACTTATTTGTCAATACTATGATCTTTCATGCCGTTTAGGTGTTTTCTTTTTCTCCTGGCGAGCGAAAGCGAGCCTGTAATTTTAAGAGTAACCGGCCTTTGGCTTGCATACTTTTCTACCGAATAATGTATTTATCTTGAAGGGGGTCGAGGGGTGTTTTTTACAGCTTGATGGAGGTCTAGGAAAAAACAAACAAACAATAAGCATATAAAATACGCCCATCCCACCTTAACTACATATTGCTCTACACCTTCTTCGTAATAGCCTAGTCATAGAGATGGGAACATGGCAATTTACCGTCAGCTAGAAGAGAACATGCACTAATAAAACAGGTGTATGAAAACAGGCATAATAGAAGCGCCCCTAATACGACACTTTTCATTAATTAGGTATATTGGTTGTAATATACCCGCAAGGAGGATTTCCACTGGAAGATTTTTTTCTTTTCTGGACTCCCTTCTCCCTCACGTGTTGCCCCATTGCTTTTAAGATTTTAAGACGTTCGCTCCATTATGTTGGCGATTTTAAGAACATTCGCCCTATTTGTCAATTTTAAGACCTTTCGTGCCATTTAGGTGTCGATTTTTTTCCTGTAACTCAAGATATTTTCTACCAAAAAATGTACAAATATATAAAGGTGGTATTTTTTAAAGCTTGATGGAGGCCTAGGGAACAAACTAAAAACCTCCCCTTATTACAAGAATAGAAAGGTATATCACTATCAGTGTGCCCAATTATCTTACTTTGTATACCTTTATCATACCTTTCTATATTTACAGTGCAGACTATGCACTGTAAAATTCAACACTTAACTCGTAACAAAAATAGTATGACAAAATTTACAATGAAGTCTCGTTGCCGATACCCATACACAATAAAACGTAGCAAAGTGTAAGCACAAACAAATATAAATATGGTCGAAAGTCGCGGAAAAATCAGCGCTGCAAAAACAACGCTCGTGTGACTCATCCTTTAGTCAGCCTATCCCTGGCACCCTCTGAAGGAGTGCCAGGGAGTAGTAGAGTCAGGGGCCCCAGGCGCGCGGCCCTCTTCAGTGTCTCTCCAACCGTGGTAGGGGGAGGATATACGCCGCGCCTGTCCTTGTTCTGGCACATGTGTACCTTACAGACCCTTCAGTAAACAGACTGGGAAACGTTTAACTTATGTGTCGGCCACTATCATACTAAATACCAAACAACCCTTAATTCGTGACATACGGTACCAATAATATGTTCAATTAGTCACGTCTCGTAGCTCGTACCAGTGTTGGGTTCAGGATATCAAAAGGGGAGACAGGAAAATCTGTGATATTGGTTTTATTCCCTCGAAATGCGATAAGAAAATGTTTGATTTCTACATTCCATACAGCGAAAGAATCAAGTAATAAGGATGGAGTACGAATCTAAGTAATATAGAGACAAATAATGTCGGCAGTTTGATACAAGGGACAATATGGTACGGTACCGGTACCGTACATAAGAAACGGGACAATAGTTTGTGTATCAGTATCAAAGTTCCGCTAAAAATAATAGGAATTGAATTATAACATTTATATCTAGATCAAAATTTACCCTTTTCTTCCTATCATATTTATTGAGTATTATTATTATTATTATTATTATTATTATTATTATTATTATTAGTATTAATGTATTTTGTTTTATCTTTATTGCCGCTAAGGCTGTCCAGTCTATATACTACTGTTGACCATATTCTTAAAGGGGGGGGGGAGAGGGGTGTGTTCTGGACCCCCTTCTCCCTCTTGTTTAGTCCCATGGGTCTTGAAACTTTAAGACATTCGCCCCATTAGTTTGGCGATTTTATAACCTTTCGTGTCATTGGTGTCGATTTTTGCCTGGCGAGCGACAGAGCGAGCTTGCAAAATAGAGGTCATGTGGAATTATTTTAAGCTTGATGGAGGCCTAGGGAACAATTATAATTATGCTGTATAGGTCTATATATATATATATATATATATATATATATATATATATATCCTTAAACGTTACCCCATTAAATTAACGTTAATTTCCGCATAGCTTAGGCTAACCCTTTCAAGATCCATTACTTTTCGTTTTTCTGACTATTAATAAACGATTATATTCTGATTAGGAAGGGTATAATTATGAAAGTCAGAGTTAATTGAGATAATCTTTACCCTTTTGATTCCTACAGATCCTTCCTAAACTGTATGAAATCGTCTAATGATACCCAGAATACACTGTCAAAATGCGTCATCTTCAAAGGGTCAGGGTAACACCTTGACCAGGTGTTAACCCCTTTCAGTAAATTAGGACGCATTCTTCCATTGCGTTCGAGGTATTAATATACGATGTTATTAAGTTTAGAAATGACCTGTGGGTATGAATAAGGTTCACCCGCTGTGTTCCAAAATTTCCGCCTAAGTTAAATGAAATCGTCTAATGATAGCCAGAATGAAAGGAAGAAAGGCATCAGGTTTACATAATTAACGCCATTTCCAGATAATCTCACATGTCTAGCCCCCGTATTCATAAACATGAGGGAAGGGTGCTACCAATACTATCTAACGAAGGAAGAAATAACCAAGTGGTATTATTATTATTATTTTTATTATTATTTTGTATTTTTGTATAAAGGACTAAATACCATTCAGTTTCAGAAAGATCACTAGGCTATATATTTCTGCTTATTACCTCCGCCAACAAAGTGGGAAGAGGTTACCACCGGTGTGTTTTCCTCCGTTTGTCTTTTTGTTAGATACTTCTAAAAGTTATGAACCGATGTTCACGACATTTGGTTGGCAGATAGAATATGTGCCAAGGAAGAAGTGATTTCATTCGGGAGGCGATCGGTAGAGCACACACCTCCGCCAGCGTAGGCGGAGGTATGCACTCTCGCAGGAACCCCTCTAGTATCCTTTATGAAGGTTTAGGGAACCACTTTAGTCAGGTTTAAATATACAGCTGCAAGAATATGGTCGAGTGTCTAATGCGAAACACTGTGCTTTGACATTTAACTGGGTACTATTACCATATGGGACAATGGTGTGAAAGCACTATAACTTGAACAAGCAAGCAGTGTACTCTTATACAAAATCAACTGTAAACGGAGAACAGAAAATATGTTACAACGAAGCAAAAACAGTTAAGTAGTAGCTACAGAATCAGTAAAAGTATGGTAATGAAACAAGAACAATGAACAATAAAAAAGAAAACGAATGAAGAAAACCGTCAAGCCCGAGGAATTAATGGTAAACTAATGAAGGTATTGCTCTGAGGTAAGACAGCTACTAATGCGATGATAAACAGTGTAGCGAGACCAAGGGGTGAGTATGTTCAGAGTCTTTTGTAAAGGTTGTTGACGTGTTGTTCATGTACGAGTGCTTTGGTACCGGTACATATATAAGGTTGATTAACACAAAAAATCCTACTTTCAACCCCTTCAGCACGATGACGTAATTTTCATCATCTTCTGATTACCATTAGACGATTTTCTTCAGCATATAATGTACTTCTAGGACTCAGGAGTAAATTCGATCTCAATAAAACCCCTGAATAACATAGGACCTTCTTAAACTGCATAACATCGTCTAATTTCAGCCAGAGCAATAGGTAAAAAGGCCTCATCATGCTGCAGTATTTTGACGTACCGTATTCGCCTGATAAAAATACGACCATATTACTCTATGACCGTTGGGGGTGAATCTTTGTTATTTCAGAGGTCTCTATCTATCTATTGCCTGACGCCATGATCCCCGAAGGGGTGGCCACGAACGAACCGCCCCATGCACCTCTGTCCCCAGTCAGTCGACGCCCCTCCCCCCAACCAGCACCGCCTTCATTCATATACTTCCTCACTCCATCCTTCCACCTCTCTATCGGTCTACCTCTCCCTCTCTGTCCCTCCACCTCGCTCTCATACACCCTCTTAGTCATTCTCTCGCTTTCCATACTTTCCATATGGCCGAACCATCTCAAGTTGTTCCTTTTCACACTTTCCAGCACATCTACCTCCACACCACACGTCCTTCTTACTTCCTCATTAGTCTGTGTATCCCTCTATTTTTTCATATTTAAACATAAGAACATAAGAAAATGGGAGTCTGCAGAAAGCCGATTGGCCTAAGCAAGGCAGATCCCTGTCCCACACAACCCCAATTACAAAGCCCAATTATAGGCTGAACACTCTAATACCCTGAGGATCATCTTACCAAAACGGTTAGAGATTAACGCAGGATTATGGGGTCTGCAGAGCGCTGATTGGCCCAACCCTGCTGATCCCCCTTCACACCCAACCCTTCTCGTCCATATGCTTATCCAATTTTATCTTAAAGCTCCCTATAGTTTTTAATCCCACTATAGCAATTGGTAGTCCATTCCACCCATCTACAACTCTGTTACCAAACCAATATTTGCCTATATCTTTTCTGAAACGAAATTTATCTAATTTGAAGCCATTGGTACGAGTTCTTTCGCTATCACTGAGCTTTAGTACATTTGTCATGTCCCCTTTGTTAATCCCACTAACCCACTTGAACACCTCTATCATATCCCCTCTAACTCTGCGTCTCTCTAATGAATGTAAGCCTAATTTCTTCAACCTTTCTTTATACGGAAGATTTCTAATATTATGGATCATTTTTGTCATTCTACGTTGTACTCTCTCCAATGAATCTATGTCCATTCTGTAATAAGGACACCAAAATTGAACAGCATAATCCATATGGGGTCTCACTAATGACAAGTAAAGTTTTAAGATAACATCAGCAGTTCTGTTACTCACACTCCTAGAGATGAACCCGAGAATCCTGTTTGCCTTGTTTCGAACGCTTATACACTGTTGTCTTGGCTTCAAATCATTGCTAACAAACACACCTAGATCTTTCTCACAATTCGGGTTTTCTAATTCCATATTAGCTAGTTTATATTTAACATTTGTATGCATCTTCCCTATTAATACCTTGCATTTGTCAATGTTAAACTTCATCTGCCAATTTACTGACCATTCGTGTAAGGTATCTAGATCCCTTTGGAGGCACTCTATATCTCTATCTGAATCAATTGTTCTCCCCATTTTGGTATCGTCTGCAAATTTACTTATCCTACTAGTTATACCTAAATCAAGGTAATTTATGTATATAACAAACAACAGAGGACCTAATACAGATCCCTGGGGGACACCACTTTTGACTGCTCCCCATTCTGACTTCGTACCATTTATGCTGACTCTCTGCTTCCTACCAATTAGCCATGACCTAATCCATCCCAACAACGCCCCACCTATTCCATGCGCCTCAACCTTTCTCATCAATCTCTCATGGGGGACTCTGTCGAAAGCTTTACTGAAATCTAAATATATTATATCATATGACTTGTCATTATCTACTGCTTCATATACCTCTGAGAAAAAACTAAGCAAATTAGTAAGGCAAGAATGTCCCTGAGTGAATCCATGCTGAGAAGAATTTATTAAATTAAATGTATCTAAGTGGTTTCTAATTTTACTAGCAATAATTGACTCTAGTAGCTTTCCTATGATTGATGTAAGACTAATGGGACGGTAATTGGATGCTATTGATTTGTCACCTTTTTTGAAGATCGGAACTACGTTTGCAAGCTTCCAAGCTTCTGGAACTATACCTGTCTCCAATGACTTGTTAAATAAAAATGTTAATGGGTAACTTAACTCATCCCTACATTCTTTTAATACTCTAGCATATACCTCATCAGGACCAGGCGATTTATGAGGTTTCAGTCTGTCAATTTCCTTAAGCACATCATTTCTACTTATAGTAATCGTACTTAACCTATTTTCTATACTATCGCTATATACCTTACGGACTTCTGGAAACTGTGCCAAATTTTCATTAGTGAAAACGGAAAGAAATTGACTATTTAATGTACTGCACATTTCTAAATCATTTTCTGTCATTTCTCCTATCGAAGTTTTAAGGGGACCAATTACATCTCTAACCTTGGATTTATATAGTTGGTAAAAAGCTTTAGGATTATTTTTTGAGTCATTGGCAACCTTAATTTCATAATTTCTTTTTTCTTTCCTAAGATCCTTTTTTACCTGTCTTGATAGATTCTGATAGTAAGCAAGTAGGTGAATTTCGCCTTTCCTAATTTTTCTATATATTCCTCTCTTTTGTCCTAGAAGATCTAATAGTCTATTATTCATCCATTTTGGTTGGTTCTGTGTTGATCTAAATTTTCTTTTGGGGATGTATTTATTTTGTGCATTGAATACTGACTCGATAAAATTATCGTATGTATCTACCAAGGTTGACGTCTCTTCCTGACTTAAGATGACAGGTGCCTGAGAAGGGGTACATTCATTTGGACACCTGGATCGACTTAATTTTTTGACCATAGGGTCAGCTAAGAGGGCTCTTCTTAACCCACCATAATTGGCTTTTCTGAAGTCAGGTATTAATGTTGTATTCTCTCTGGTATTACCTTTCCATTGTATATTAAAATACACAGAATTGTGGTCACTATTTCCTAGGTGGTCCCCTATCTCTACATTATATACCATATGTTCATTGTTACTGAAAACTAAATCGAGAATATTATTACCTCTAGTCGGCGTATCTATGAATTGAAATAAAAAACTATCTTGTACTACCTCTATAAACTCCTCAGAATCAGAGTCTCCTATTTGATGCTGCCAATCTATATTCGGAAAATTAAAATCCCCCATAATGCACACATTGCTAAATCTTTATGCCATTTTAATTTCCTCCCATAATGACGTTCCTGTCATTTCTACTCATATTTGGCGGTCTATACATAACTCCAATAACTATGGTCTCACTACCTTCGTTAACCTCTACCCAAACACTTTCATTATCGTTATTTAGTCTAATATCTGATTTAATACAGCTTTTTAATGTACTCCTGACAAACACTGCTATACCGCCACCCCTCTTACTTGTTCGGTCATATTTAAACAAACTATATCCTGGTATATCAAATTCTGCTAAAAAATGCCTGGTTTCTGTATTAATCCACGTTTCAGTTAGTGCTATTATGTCTATATTTTCTTTGCTAACAAGGGCTCTAAGTTCGTTCATTTTGTTACATAGACTCCTACAGTTTGTGTAATATACTCTCAATTTACTTCTTTTCTTTATACCTAATTTACCTTTATTTCTAACGACATTTCCATCTTCCGTTGCACCATCACTACTATCATTTGCAATATAGTCATCATTTTTAGCATGAGACTGAATATCCTTATCGCTTTCGCCTGACGCTAAAATTGTTCCATTTAACCTCTCATTTACACTCTCAATATTTCTGTTCAAAACCCCACAACCACCCTATCTAAAGAACTAGCTAATGTAGAAACCTCTAACCGTGAAAGATGAACCCCATCCCTTGCGTACATCCCATCTCTCCCATAGAAACTATCCCAGTCATCAATGAATGGTATTGCTTTTTCTTTGCAATATTTCTCCAAACGGCAATTGACACCAATCGCCCTGGATGTCCATTCCTTGGGAACTCCTTTTCTTGGTAGGATACAATGTACTACAGGGATCCCTCCCTTTATCCTAACCTTATCTAACACATCCCGATACTGCTGCAGCAGTTCCTCACTTCTACCCTTACCAACATCGTTACTCCCGGCACTGAGACAGATAATGGGGTTTTCTCCACTATCTTCCAAGATGTGGTCCATCTTCTCTAAAACCCTCCCAACTCCATGGCCAGGCAGACACACAACCTTCCTAAGTTTAGTGCGGGTAGCCCTAACTAAATGTCTTACCATGGAGTCGCCCACAATCGACACAGACTTACCTTCTCGGGACACAGGCTTACCTTTCCCTCGGGAGGATCCAGCAGCTGCAGTTGGAGAACCCCCGGTGGTGGCAGAAGCTCCCTTGGTGGTGGTGGTGGTGGTGGTGGTGGTGGTGGTAGGTAGCGCAGCGTCAGCGGTTGGAGCTGAGTCGGCGGCAGGCACTACGTCTAACCCTCCCTTATCCTGACTATCTTTTCCCTCACATTCGTCTCGCAAAGGAGAGAATGTATTTGTCACACTCATACCTATTCTACTATCCTGCTTCTTGAGTGTCACTTTCCCACCCGTATTTTTAACAACCTGCCATGAATACAATTTTTCATCAACTTCCTCCCTTTTCCCCTTACTCGACTTAATTTCCTCTTGGTTAAGCTTGAAAGCTAGATTTTCGTCTTTAATCAAATCCACTTCCCTCTGAAGTTTAACATTAACTTCCCTTAGAGCCAAGACCTCTTCCTTCACCACAACCATCTCTTCCCTTACCTGGAGAATAAGATGATGCAGTTCAGTAAAGGACTCGCACTCCATACCTGACATGATCCCAAAAAGCTTAGCGAGGAGCAAACAACTAAGTACAGAAAACAAAAACAAATAAGTCAACTAACAGCTAAAAACTGAGCTAAAACACTTTTATATATACACAAGTGCACTGCCTCCAAACACAGGTAGGTGCGTATGGTCACTGGGTCACGAGAAGGTGGTCCGGGCAGGAACTCAGATTAACACAACCTCCTCCTGTCACTGACTGACCTGAACTCATTTCAGAGGTATTACACACTAAAAAGGTATGAGTTATATTTTTTATGAAAAACTAGATGATGAAAAATGGCCCAGCCTCGGGGGGGGGGGGGGGGGGGGGGGGGAAGATGCCCCCACACCCGCCGGACCTTCCCCTGACGACCCCACACAATTCTGTGGACCTTGGTCTGTCACTCTTACTATCAACTTTTGCAACATTCATGGCCTTTCCCCTAATTTTCCCTCTGTTGAATACCATCTCTCCTTCTACAAACCTGATCTTCTTTTCCTCACTGAAACTCAGATGTCTGAAGCAACTGCCAGCAGCCCCTTCTTTGTATCCTCCTACTTTCTCTATCCTAGTTTCAAAGCCAAAGGCGGATATTGTGCATACGTGCACAACAAACTCACTTGCTCTCATGTTCCCGATTTCGACTCCTCTGAATTCTCAACTTTATGGCACAAACTATCCGGTCTTTCTCATACTAAATATTTATGTGCTGTCTATCTTTCCCCTAACTCTACCGACTTACCCAAATTCTTTGACTATCTAAACTCTAAAGTGGAATACATTCTATCCATCTCTCTTTTTTCAGAAATCTCCATCTTCGGAGATTTCAAAGTTCACCACCGCCAATGGCTATCCACTCATACTACTGACCAACCTGGTGAACAAGCCTACATCTTTTCTATCCTAAATGACCTAAAGCAGTTGGTTCAGCAACCCACCCGAATCCATGATCGTTTCGGAGATCGACCCAACATTCTTGCCCTGTTTCTAACCTCCAACACTTCTTCTTATACTGTCAATATTTTCTCTCCTTTGGGCTCCTCCGACCATAAAGTTATCTCTGTCACCTGCCCTATCTCTCCAGTATGGCCACCCGATCCTCGCAACCGGCGACACTTGTGGCACTTTGGCGCTGCCGACTAGGAGGCTCTCCGGCAGTACTTCTTTGATTTCCCATGAAATGAGTTTTGCTTCCGTGGCCGGGGACCCTCGGAGAGTGATGAACGCATTACCGAGGTAATCCTATCAGGAATGGAGGCATACATTCCATTTTCTTTCCCTCGGACTAATGCAAGAAAAATCTTGATTTACTCACGCTTGTTCTACTGCTGTCCACAACTAGGAGGAAGCATTTAAACCATATCAACGCCTTAAAACTCAAGAATCTCATTCTTCCTAATTTTCTGCCCGGAATCAAGCCAAATCTGTTCTTCGACCTGCCAAACACTTTCGTCAATAATAAATTCACTGAAGTATCGAACTCCAACTCTTCCCAAGCTTTCTGGCATCTAGCCAAAAACCTCTCCAACAAGTTTTCTTCATCTTCTTTCCCTCTCCATTTCCACTCTGATGGCACAACCATCAGTTCTTCCTCTGACAAAGCTGAACTCTTCGCTCAAACTTTAGCTAGAAACTCCACCTTCGATGATTCCGATGCTATTCCTCCCTCTCCACCCCCCTCTCTCCTACTTATGCCTAATATCCTAATCTTTTAAAGATGTACTGGTAGCCTACTTTCTACCCTCTCTGGGTTTAATACTAAGAAGGCATACAATCCAGATGGTATTGCTCCTGTGTTACTCAAAAGCTGTTCTTCCGTGCTGACTCCCTGCCTAGGCAAACTCTTTCGTCTCTGTCTCTCCTCTAATATCTTCTCTTCTTGCTGGAAGTTTGCTCTCATTCAACCTGTCCCAAAGAACGGTTACCGCTCTCAATCCTCCAACTATGGTGCAATTGCTCTCATTTCTTGTATCTCTAAAGTTTTTGAAACTATACTTACTTCCAAATTTCTTAAGCATTTCTCTTCTCATAATCTTTCAGATCGCCTCTCATAATCTACTCTCAGATCGCCAGCATGGCTTCCTTAACCCGGGAAGCGCGCGCCATTGGTATTTGAAAGTGCCCACCAAGCGAGGATATTTTCATTCACTCCCGACTAAAATCGTCATTATCCGATAAATATCGTTATTACTTATTCATATGCACCTATTTTATGTTTATTATAAAGATATTAACATGTAACAGCAATAAAACAAGTGGGAATAGTATTTTGGGGGTGAAAAAGACTTATTATTGCCGACCGTCCAATCATATGGTGAGAGGCGTGCGAGTCATACACCCTCCCCTTTCAAGGCCTGAAGCCAGACTGATGTCTTGCTTGTGAAGTCTCTATCTTGCCATGATCTCTATATGCGTCCCAGATGACCTTTAAACCGGGTGGAAGATATTGGCGTGGTAAATAAACCAATAAACAAGGGAATAAGAGGAAAAATAGGTGATAATTGAAGGAAGGGGGGGGGGGGTTGACACATATAGAGGAGTGATACAAGGTATGGAGGGCAATTATCTCTCTAAATCACATATTCCTTTATTTTGAGTGCCACTGGGGTCTTTTAAAAGTTTTTTTTTTAGGCTTTGGATCTTAAGAGTCCCATCGCCTTCGCCCAGTTAAACCTCTTAAGAGTCTCGGCGCTATTCCCGGGTTAAGGGTCGCTCTACTGGTAATCTTCTTTCATATCTTACTAACTCTTGGTAATCCTCTTTTTGGGACTTTGGTGAGACCTCTTCTATTGCACTAGACCTGTCAAAGGCCTTTGATAGAGTCTGGCACAAAGCTCAGCCTATCAACTCCGGCATTCCTCAGGGTTCTATCCCATCGCCCATTCTCTTTCTAATTTTCATAAATGATCTTTTCAACTGTACCTCTAGTCCTATCCATTCATAATAATGCAGACGACTCTACCTTACACTATTCAATTAGTTTACCTGAACGCCCCAGCAGAAGCAATCCTTCAAAAACAAACTTAATGAAGCCATACAAAACTTATTTTCTGATCTAACTACTATTTCCAATTAGGGCAGAGAAAAACTTGTTGCCTTTAATCCTTCCAGTCTTGCTAAGGCGGCCTCCCAGAAGCTGGGTGTGCTCAACTGCCTCAAGGGGTTCTTTACCCCTGCACAGCTTCTTGCTCTGTACAGGGGCACAGTGCGTCCTTGTATTGAGTATTGTTCACATGTGTGGGGAGGATCCTCTCCCACAGCACTTCTAGACAAAGTAGAGAGGAAAGCCTTTCATATAATTAACTCCCGTCCATTTACCGATTCTCTGCAATCTCGCTCTCTTCGCTGTAATATTGCACCTCTCTCGCTATTCTATCGCTACTACAATAATCAGTGTTCCTCAAAGCTCTCTTAGTGTATACTACCTCCTCTACGTAGGGTACGTAGTACCCGTCTTGCAACACAATCCCACCCCTACTCTGTGCAACTCTCCAACTCAAGAGTGAAACGATACTCGCAATCTTTCTTCTATTCAACAGCTGAGCTCTGGAACTCTCTCCCTGAATCCATCTTTCCCTCATCCTATGACATGAATTGCTTCAAACTCCGTGTGTCCAGACATTTTGGCTCAAACATTCCTTGATTTTGGCCGTGTCACTCCTTCAACTCTGGGGGAGGCATTCGTCAGTCATTTTTGTCTGTTGTCTCCCTCATCCACATAAAACAAAAAATCTAGACTTACAATGCACTTAATTTACAGATATTATGCAAACTAGTAAGGTAATTTACATCAAGATGTTTGTTTCTTGCAATATTTGGATAATAGTGCTGGTTATTGTGATTATTAGGACAGTTTCCAACAATATTGCACTTACTATCTGGTGTCGAGAAGAGAACTGTTGTGTGTTCTGCCGGTTATTATTCAGTTTAATCCTTCCAGTACCCCGTCTTTTTTGTTTTATTTCAGCTTAGACGATTTTATGAAGCTTATAAAGGATATAGGGTAGCTAAAAGGATTAATGGAGATAGTCTGTAGTTTTTTCACTGGTATACGTCCTTCCTAAGCTGAATGAAATCGTCTAATAGTTGCCAGAATATAATGAAAAGAACGTCACCAGTACTGAAGGGTTTTATGACATTTCATGCAGCATGTCGATATGACCAATGAAACAATGGTGCTGATGATATCTTAGTAAGCAAAACTGAGTGAAATACAGAGTAGAAATGTCGATTCAGAATTACATATCTATTCTCTTCCCCAATCCTCTTCTTTTATCTATCAATAACTATTAAATGTGTAATAACTCCGAAAAAAGATTAACTCACCTTAAGGGTCGTAGAGTACCGTACGGTACCGTACCATGGTATTTTTATTGTTGGACGAATACGTCTTAAAACGTATGAAAACGTGTGTTTAAATCACCCTGTATAGTGTAACTGTACGTACGTTATATTCATACAACATACTGTAGATACCATATGCATATTGCTATACATATACATGTACTGTACAAGTGTACAGTATACTGTACACACATCACGTTATATATATACGGTATATATATACTGTATATACTGTATATATATACCGGTATATATATATATATATATACATATATAGTATAATATATTGTGTGTGTGTTTGTGCTGGTGTGCTCTAATTACAAAAGTTAATCAGGTATGTACTGTATATTGACGTAGAGAATGTAATCAGCAAATGTCATGCCAGTTTAGGATATGATTAAATATGTGATGCTAAGCTTAAAATGTTCCATATTAAACATATAGAGAAATTGAAATTCGATGTAGTGCACTCCCCAGCACCACTTAATTGTTAAGCAGTTTCCAATAAGTCATTCATGAGCTAGAATGGTTCTTATCATTTGTAGTAGCCTATGTATACTCAGGCGCATACCCCATAGCTGGGGGTGGCCTACTCGAGACAGAGCCCGATATGAACAACAAAACATAAAAAATAAAATTAAATAAATACAAAATAATAAATAATAAAACTCAGTAACGCACAGACATCTACGTCGCCCAGGATCAATAGGGGCCTCCAGCAACCCCCAGGTCCCAGACCTCCCGGAGAGGTTCCGTCTCAGCAGGCAGACAAGCAGTGGAACCACACCACAATGCCCGCCCACATTACTTCCAGGCATGACCCTTCACATATACCCGATACATTTGCTCCCCGGGCCAGGTGCCGGACAGACTATTATCTAGTCCAAATGGCCAACCGCAATTATCACTCATCTATTCACAAGCTTTCTCCATTCATTCCTATAAAATTGTAGTATACAAAATAATATCTTGAGTATAACATGATATAATAACCATATTTAGGTGAGGATAAGATAGGCCCTTTGACAGATGGGACGCCTTATGGAGAAATACATAGGCAAATGCCATTTCAACATGCAATATCTCTGTAGCGGTTGAGATTTGGAATTTTTCTTATAGAACATTTTATGTTGAAAATTATTTGTATAACCTAATTCCAAAGTTTGGCATACCTATCGTGGGACACCCTGTATACCATGATCAAGGCCCCAACTCACCATTCCGTTCTGCCAATTAGCTTCAAAATTACATGTTAATTTTCGTAACTAGCCAGGAAATGCTACCTCAAAAATTGCAATTATCAAGGTAAAACAAAATTGACATGGTAAATTTGTGGTAAACCCAACAAGGAAGTAGGAGCAGGAACGTCATCAAATCTTAAGTGGAACTATTTGGGTACCAAAAGAAAGCACTGATCAAGTTCCATAAAAATCTAGTAATTCGTTTTCATATTTTGCGAATTAGCATGCAGACAGGAGGTAAATTTAAACAAACCCCTTAACCAGGAGGCTACATATCTTGATTTGAAAGACCTGCCTATGATGCGAGTATAATGGACAAAAAGGCGACCCTCACAAATCGTAATGTAATGTAAATCAGCATCTTGGTATCACACCTACACATCCCACTGTTAATATAAATTGCACAAATATTGTGTGGGTGTGCTGTGGGCATGGTCGGAAGTTAAACGGTTGGCGCGAATAGGCACTCTAGCATCATTGTTTTGGCCTAGCTCACAGGAGAGGAGGAATTACGTAATATCCCTTATATCTCCCATATATAGCAATATTATTGTGCCACAATTCATAGGCTATGTGAAGAATTAGGACATAGATACTAGTTGTACAGAAAGAATAACGCATGTAAAGACATAAGGTAAGGTATAAATGGGTCGGGAGTGAAAAAGGGGAGGGAGGGAGGAAGGAATTTCTCCTCCCTCCCTCTCCTTGCTATTAATCAGTGTTTGCAAGGTTACGCCCATTGCAAGACCTGTCTTACTCACTTATTCGTATATGTATCTAATATACGGTATAGGATACATGGGATATATCTGGGGTTGAGTGAGGGTCCTAGAGCCCTGCCATTGCCTCCATGATAATAAAGGTGTGTGAGTGTGAGTGTGTGTGAGGTGTAAAAGTAAGTGAATTATGTTGTTTGGTATCGAAAGTTGCCATGTAGACCTATTATTGAACCAATTTGTAGCCCCCTGGGCCTACGCCCGTGGTTTTGGTACGAGTTTGAAATGTCAGATATGGGAAGGAATGTCGCAGCCCACCAGAAGAACATTCCGGAAGGAAACTTATAGCCCCCGGGTTAAACTACACAACATGATGTTCTGCTTAGCCTCACACCAAGAAAATCATCCTCTGTCATACTACTGTAACAGTGGGTAGTACTGTTCATTGCTAAATCCTGAACGAGCGAGTTAAGAGTGACTCGGTTTGGCTAAACTGGTAGAATGTGTGAACATACACTAGTTAGTTCAAAGATTTGGGTTGTATTGAATTTTTAGATAATTTTAGCAATTTTGCAATTATACTCTTTAGTTTACCCTGCCTAGAGTCTCTTTAAACTAAAAAAAAAAAATAACTAAAAATAAAATTATATAGTATAAACAAAAATACTCCCTCAGACACACTTTAACACTTCCGGTGTGGGCATATTTCCACCTATTTCCGCCATATTAGGGCTCATTCAGGCACTCCTGATTGATTAGGCAAGTGTCTGAATGAAATTAAATGTATTCAGCCAAAAAATAGAAGAAAATAGCGTCAAAATTACACCAAAACGAGCTTTGTAGCTCGAGGGCTTAACCCACAGTGCTACCATAGACATTCGCTAAAATCAGCAATTATCGCTAATGTCACGCTACAATTGCCTTTGGCAGCGCTGTATATCTCGCGAGACTATGGCTCAGAGTCCTTAGTGCCGCAGCCGGCTGGCTGGAGGAAGGACGTGTGGCCTGTCTCGTTCGCGCTCCCTCGCACTTGATTCTACAGGGTTTAAGAGGCTTTAAAAGCCTGTAAATTGCTGTAAATTGCCATGGCTTTCCAAAGCGTCTCCTGCAGCCAATGGGTTAAGTTAAATATGTATAATTATCATGTTCCTTCCAACAACTCCTAAAATCGATTAATGAAATTTATAAACACATGTGGTAGTCCGTGGATTCGAACCCAGGATGCTCACACCGAAAATCAACACCTTATACATCGCACCACGAAGACAGTTAAAGGTTGGTGGAAAAAGAAAAAAATGTTCCGTCTAATGGCCATGTTCTCTTAAATTGTAGGATTGCTATCACTCACTAGGAAAATATCTACATCCGAATGGGATTTATTTTGGTAACATAAAGATAGTTTAATTTCGGCGACAAAATTCAAATACTATACAGATAAAGATAAAGGAGCTGCCATATCAGAGTTGAGGATAAATGTTACAGGAAAACGCACTTGGATGTTGTGGGAAAAAGCACTCTGCTAAATGTTACGGGAAAAAGCGATCGAATATTACGGGAAAAAACACTAGAATATTGCGGGAAGAAGCACTCAAATATTGCGCGAAAAAGCACTCGGTTAAATGTTGCAAGAAAAAGCACTCAGATTAATGTTACGAGAAAAAACACTCAGCTAAATGTTGCAAGAAAAAACACTCAGATAATGTTGTCCGAAGATGTACTCTGATAAATGTTGCGGGAGAAAGTCACTCGGATAAATGTTGCGGGAAAACACACACATATGTTGCGAGAATAAGCACTCGAATCAATGCCACGGGGGAAAGCACTATTATACAGTATATCCATCTTCAGACACCCTTGGAAGTAAAGACAGAGAGAGGAATGCCCAACCTCAACACAGCAGTAAAGTGGAAGCCCTCTGCTCCACCGCCACCTCGCCGGTATCACAAGAGACCTTTTACCGTCAACGTTCAATGGTTAAAAACAAAAATTGGCAACATTCGTGGGATCTTTTGCACTAGTATCGGAAACTAGGGTGAAGCTTGATTAACTTGGGAGACCGGACGATTTTAAAAGTTTACCACACAAGCTGCCACACCAGTGTTGAGAATAAATGTTGAAGAATATAGTGGTCATGTGGTAACGGCTTAACTCATATGGCAGTGTTGCTTCTAAATACAGGGTCATATAACCTTACTGGGACACAAAAACAGGATATCAAACCGGGGCAATGTTGCTTTGGGACTGGATTGAGCATGAGAGGAAGTAGGCCCTACAGGAAAATTTGAATGAAAAATTGCATTGTTTTGGCCATACAATCACTTCCAGGGGCATAAAGGTAACAATAGAGCATAACATATACTTTGTATAGCCTATTTAATAATGATGACTATAATTTAGGAATTCTTAATATTGACCAGGGGGTGAAAAGTCTCTCGTTTGACAATCTGCCCAAGAAAACCCAATATATAACACACTGACCTTTTTCGAAGTGCAGCTTGGTCCCAGCCCAGTAGGACACAAAACCTCCCAGCTAAAGTGACCATCAAACCACCAAGCCTTCTGTCTACGTCATTGATATACAATTAAATATATATATATAGTATATATATATCTCGGTAGTCTACCACCAACCCCTAGTGATGGCTGTGCACCCCCACAAGGACAGCCGGCAGTAGTGGCCCCGTCTTGGTGGCCCAATAAGACATTTGATGGCGGGGTTTATAGGGCTAGTTGGGTCGTTCATCGTCAGCTGGAATGATAAGTATACGATATATTAGCTGTCGGCTCATTATATCAGATTTGGTAACTCTATGGTATATAAATAGGGAGATACGGTACACATAATTATAATACATGGATAGTTGTAGATATGTCTATAGGTAGATAAATAGGTAGGCAGCAGGCTACATAGACAAAGATAGATGCAGATATAGGCTATAGACAGTAACATACGGTAATAATATAAATAGATTAGATTTATATGGCTGAGAAAGAGAGAGTGTATGTGAGAGAGGTGGGGGGATTCGAAATAACAGAAATAGAGATTTTTGATGCTATAAACAAACTGAAATTTAACAAATAACCTGCACCCCATAAAATTTTACCAAGTCACCAAAGAAATTAAGATGAACATTCAAAACCATTACGGTACTGGTGGTAACTCATATTTTTAATAAAATAATGAAATACAAGAAAGTACCGTGATTAACGAATGGAAATTGGCCAATGTAACCCCAATCTTTAAATGAGGCAATAAATCACTGCCAGGCAACTATAGCCGTTATTATAAATTCAATTGTGTGTAAATTATTTGGAACAATAATCTGTGAATAACTCGTAAGCCTTCAAGAAAATAATAATCTCATTAGTGATTCGTAACATAGATTTAGAAATTGTTTTTGTTTTCTTTCAGTTTCTATGTAAGTGAGGGAGACACAAGGCATAACTGCCTGTAACGAGTGCCTCCCCCAGAGTTGAAAGAGTGACAGGGCCACAATCAAGGGACATTCGAGCCAAAAAGCCTGGACACACGGAATTTGAAGCAATTTAAGCCATAGGAAGAGGGAAAGACTGATTCTGGGAGAGAGTTCAAGAGCTCAGCTGTTGAATAGAAGAAAGACAGAATAACTTTTCACTCTTGGGTTGGAGAGTTGCACAGAGTAGGGGTGGGATTGTGTTGCAAGACGGGTACTACATACCCTACGTAGAGGAGGTGGTATACACTGGGAGAGCTCTGAGGAACATTTATTATTGTAGTAGAGATAGAATAACGAGAGAGATGCAACATTACTGCGAAGAGAGAGAGAGAGATTGTAGAATTGGTGAGTGGACGGGAGTTCATGATATGAAAGGCTTTCCTTGCTATTATGTTTCCTTGACTTTGTCCATGAAATATTCAACATATACGACGACGACGACATTGTTTACCTTGATTATCGAAAAGCGTACGATATAGTCACCCACAAACAACGACTCATTGAAAACTAAAATCACATGACATAGAAAGGCAATAGATGGTGACGTACTCCAATGGATCGAGGACTGGCTTACAGAGCATATGCAATGTGTTGTAATAAACGGTTGTGTTCCCAGTTGGATAAATATCACAAGTAGTGTACCACAAGGATCAGTCATTGGACCTGTTCTGTTCCTACTATATATTAACAACATCGGTATTGGGCTCTCTACAGGATCTCAAAATTTGCTGACGATACAAAATTTGCAAGGAAGGTCAATTTCTTTGTCGAACACACACCAGATTCAAAGCGATTTAGATAATTCATTAAACTGGCCCCAGATCTAGCAAATTAATTTTAATATAGATAAAATGCAAGGTGCTTTATATAGATAGCATACATGAAAAGGCAAACTACTAAATAAATAATATTCAACTTGAGTGTGTCAACAAAGGAACTGATCTGGAATAACTATATCAAGTGATTAAATACGGCTCAACATTTTCCGAAGTAATAAAAACAAAACAAAAATTGAGTATCTTTTGAGTATAACTCGGAAAAAAAATCTCGTTTCATACAATTCGGTGGTCTATCCTAATTTAGAATAATAGGCAGTTTCGGCCTCAATAGCCTATTGTAAAAAGGATATTGCAAACTAGAGAAAGTGCACCGGCGAGTAACCAAGATGATTCCCAAACTAAGAAATAACCCATATGAGGAGCGATTAAAGGAATTAAATATATATAGCTTAATGAAACGCAGAATAAGAGGCGACCTGATACAACTGTTTAAAATGATCAAAGGTAAGGACAATAGAGATGCTAGTAAGTACCGGTACTAACTTCTCAATTGAAAATTCCAATTATAATACTGGTAATTATGGATACAACACTATCGGAAATGCCTTTCATTCAAATGAAGCAAAACATATATTGTTCAACTTGTGAAACAAACTGCAATACGCTGTCGTAGCTTGTTGCAGTCCAAACTTTCAAGGGTCACATAGATAAATATTTCACCTAAAATCCCCAATTGACAGAGTTTGTAACTGAGTAATGCACTAATCATTCATTCATAATTGACAGAGTTTGTAACTGAGTAATGCACTAATCATTCATTCATAATTTGCAAAGGTAACCATTCCTTACCCTTCACCAAGTAGCCTAATGTGGAGCAGCATATTTGTTGCTGCTTGCTTTCCTATGTAATCCATCGTAAGAAAAAAAGTCTCTCTCCCCTGAACATTGGACATTTAACCCTGACTTGCGTTGTTCAAAATTTTAACAATTCTTATGTACAGTGGCGCTAATAAGTCATGTCTCGGCTCTCATAACGTTTGGCTCGCTCTGTGCTGTATTAATGTCTGTCAGATGTTGAATAAGGTGGGTAAGTGTTGGAACCTGTTTGTATATCTCACTCAAAAAGAAGAAATCATGTGTAAATATTGGTGATACCAATTATTGACCAAAACATAATTGGTGCCGAAACATCACTTATTAGGCCGACTGTACATAGCCATCATTGCTAAAGGAACATATTACAGTACCGGTAACTACATTAATTTCCGTCGTGGCGTCGTTCTGAGCTCTGTAAATTAAACCATAATATACATCAAGGCCTGAGGAGTAACTGTTTTATAATTGCCAGATTAAATCTCTCTCTCTCTCTCTCTCTCTCTCTCTCTCTCTCTCTCTCTCTCTCTCTCTCTCTCTCTCTCTCTCTCTCTCTCTCTCTCTCTCTCTCACACACACACACACACAATAACTCTCTCTCCCACCGTTTCCCATCATTCTCTCTCTCTCTCTCCCAATATAGCCCATGACCTACTGAACTTGACCCATAGCCTTTTGACGCCCGAGTCCAAATCATCAGAGCCGTTTATAGGCAGCATTTCGCCAACCCTAGGATAAACACACCCGCCATGTTGAATACGGTACAGTTGCCTTCAGTTCCACGTGTCCATGTGTCGACAGGTCATGTGAGATCTTGCAGTGCTTAAGTCCGGTGTCACACGAGCATTTAAGGGGGTAGTGCTTTGGTTTTTGGTCTATATATTTATTTATTTATATATTTGTTATTTTCTTCGCTAGACCTCCATCAAGCTTAGAAAAACACCCCTAGACCCCCTTTCAAGATAAATTTGTATATTTTTCGGTAGAAAAATGTCCCGGCCAAAGGCCGATACCTTTTAAAATTAGAGGCTTGCTATCGCTCACCATGAACAATTTGACACCTAAAGGGTCGAAAGGTCTTAACATTGACAACAAAATAAGTCATAAGGTGTCAAAATTGCCAATCTAACAGAACGAACGTCTTATAACCTCAAAACTAATATGCTAAACATGAGGGAGAAGGGGATTCAGAAAAAGCAGGTAGTACCCCCTTAACCCCTTCAGACTCATATGACGCAGAGGTTGCCAGATTAGCAATAAGAAATAGAGTTCTCTCACTCTTAAAATTACCTCTCCAAAATTAGTTTTCTGCCCACAGCTAACTCAAAGACAACTGCAGAGGTTGAAGTAACTAAACTAAAGGTTTCTAAATACCCCTGATGGTAACAAAGGCTTTAACCCGTGGAGCCCCGGCTAGTTTTGAAATGTTTGTTCACCAGAACCCGGCCGGTTTTCAAAAAATGGTTTTATTCCAGAAACAATAGCGAATGGGTTAGGAATGAAGGAAAAACCACGAAAAACCGCTCAAAAAGCTTAAAAAATGGTCCTACAGAGCCCCCGAAAACGTATTTTACAAGAGTAAAAAATTGAAGGCAATTACCCCAAAAAACCAGGTTATTGCGCGCTCACGCGCACGCACGTGGACTATGAGAGTTTTCAACCATCGGCACGGTTGCGTGGGATACGTACACAGTTCCCATACAAATCTGAGCCCTCTTGAGTGGCTACACCTGAGGTTACGGTCGGCGCAATTAGGGTGACGCATCAGGCGCGTCTCTGGGGCTGTGCGTTACATACATCGCCGACGCGTCAGACGCGTCGCTGGGGCTGTACGGGTTAAAGTATCCCTAATCGGCTCAAAATCGCGTCATATGTCGGAGAGGGTGTGGCGGATGTATCGAACCTACAGAATCCGAGTCAGAATCTACCTAAAATCGACTCTACTATCTTACAATGTTCACTTTCATTATGACTGTAGTTTGTATCATAGAGCTGCTAATCGCACACAGTCCAGCTTGAACAACAAACATCGATCAATATAACCTGTAGCGGATTCAAGACACCGATACATGTAGCCGATAAAGTTGCTCGTGTGACGCCAGCATAATTCAGTAATACTGTATTACACTGTGAAATTTGATAAGATATTTGTTGCTATTATATAGCCTACTGAAACTAGACCTTTGTAATAAACTGAGTGGAAGTGAAGGCATTACCGTACATTAAAGGAAGAATACATTTCTATTTACCATAGGCCTATTTATTTATGTTCTTTCTTTCATTATATATTTATTTAGTTTCCTCCCAAGACCTCCATCAAGCTTAAAAAATACCCCCAAAACTCCCCCTTCGAGATAAATGTGTGTATTTTTCGTTAGAAATAAGGCCGGTTCCTCCTAAATTGCAGGCTCGCAATCGCTCGACAGTAAAAAATAGACACCTAAATGGCACGAAAGGTTATAAAATTGACAAAGGCTATGGTATCGTATAATTGTGTCAAACTAATGAGTTGAACGTCTGAAAAATCTCATAACTAATGGGGCTAATCATGAGGGAGAAGGGGGTAAACAAAACTAATATACCTCCCCTTAAGGAAATGCATTATACAGTAAACCATCTCTAAGTCCAACCTCTTGAGGTCGGAAACCCGTATTAGCCGGATTGGCATCAGCTTGTCGGGCAAATCCTCCCATTCGCCAGACTTTTTCCAAGACTTTCCGACAATCTCTAACAGTGTCGGACGACGCTCCCAGTTTTTGGAAAACTAAGGGCAAATGTCCGTCATAAACCGTCAAATTCCGTCATCTGATACAGTATGTACTTAAAATAATACTGTAGCCCCTGAACTCCAAGAGCAACAGCAGCGTACTCACCATTGAAGTGTAGAGAAGTAGGGAAGTTTAGGGTAATATCAGAAGTCTCAGGATATTTTAGTAATATACCGTTACCCATATGTCCGTAGTTAAATGGTCTTACCTAGGTTATATAATAATATCAGGAGACAAAACTTGCGATATGTGAAAAGTAGAGCTCTCTACACCAAGTGGTTCAGTTTTAATAGTGTAAATACTAGACAATAACAAAGCCACGGCAGCCATTTGCAGGAATATCAAGACCAAGACTAACTGTATCTTAGATCTTGTGAATTAACTATTATTCATATCTCCGCAAATAAAGGGTCTAACCTAGGTTTTAAAATAATATCAGGAGACAACACTTGCTGTTATTATTGCGATAGGTGAAAAGTAGAACTCTCTACACCAAGTGGTTCAGTTGTAATGTTGCAAATAACAGGCACAAGATTAGTCATTTGTCACCAGGTGTTGAAGCAATCTCCCGACCCAACACCACCAAGAACACACCCGTTGAAGTCATTTTGTCCGGCAATTGTTGTCTGGTAGTTCGAAAATTTAAGTTTCGTGAGAATTAGACAATATAACATACCGGTAATATCTAGTTTCCAATTCCAATGCGAAAGAGCCTCAAAATATTAAGAGAAAATAATTTACTCATCGAAATTGACAGAGAAAACACTCGTGTGACACCAGCTTTCACTTCCATAGCAACAGTGACCAGGCTATAAATAGTCAGTTGTTAACACATAATCTGAACCTTTATGTTACACTATTAAGATGCATTAATATACATCTTAAAAGATAATAAACATTAAATATTTATTTAGAGCATCAATTACTTGAATTACTGTACAAGTAACATACTGTAATATATTTAATCCTTTTGTTTAACTTTCTCATGAAATATGGCATATGAGCACTCTAGTGACTTACCGTACTGTGTGTGAGTCTTGTTGACAACAATATGGCATATGAGCACTCTCGTGACTTACCGTACTGTGTGTGTCTTGTTGACAACAATATGGCATATGAGCACTCTCGTGACTTACCGTACTGTGTGTGAGTCTTGTTGACAACAATATGGCATATGAGCACTCTCGTGACTTACCGTACTGTGTGTGAGTCTTGTTGACAACAATATGGCATATGAGCACTCTCGTGACTTACCGTATGGCTGTGTGTGAGTCTTGTTGACAAACAATATGGCATATGAGCACTCTCGTGACTTACCGTACTGTGTGTGAGTCTTGTTGACAACTTGACAACAATATGGCATATGAGCACTCTCGTGACTTACCGTACTGTGTGTGAGTCTTGTTGACAACAATATGGCATATGAGCACTCTCGTGACTTACCGTAGCATATGAGCACTCTCGTGACTTACCGTACTGTGTGTGTGTCTTGTTGACAACAATATGGCATATGAGCACTCTCGTGACTTACCGTACTGTGTGTGAGTCTTGTTGACAACAATATGGCATATGAGCACTCTCGTGACTTACCGTACTGTGTGTGAGTCTTGTTGACAACAATATGACATATGAGCACTCTCGTGACTTACCGTACTGTGTGTGTGTCTTGTTGACAACAATACTCGACGGTACGGTTTTAAGTTGTTTTAGGACGAATTTAAGCCTGTACCTTTTAACTGTTGTATTAATATTAATTACTATGTACCGGTACTGTACTATAATGTACTGTCCCTGAAAACATAATAATGTTCTTATTTGTCTTTAATGTGATGAATATCACATACAATGCTGTATTATAAAGTGTAGCAGTGGTAGGGTGATTTCCCTTGTCTATGGTGGCACGGACTCCCCTTTCGAAATTGGACATAATTATTAACCCTTCAAAGTCTGACACAGGCTGGAATTCGGACATTTCGGAAAATTGGACATTTCAGAAGTGGACATCCCCCAATTAATCCGAGTTGAGAGGGCTTAGCCTACTGTCTTATACTAAGAGAACACATTGTATACATAGGCTACAGTATGGTATGTTTGGGTGATGGAAGGATTGCATTATATTATACTGAGAGAACACATTGTATACATAGGCTACAGTATGGTATGTTTGGGTGATGGAAGGATTGCATTATATTATACTGAGAGAACACATTGTATACATAGGCTACAGTATGGTATGTTTGGGTGATGGAAGGATTGCATTATATTATACTGAGAGAACACATTGTATACATAGGCTACGATATGGTATGTTTGGGTGATGGAAGGATTGCATTATATTATACTGAGAGAACACATTGTATACATAGGCTACGATATGGTATGTTTGTGTGATGAAGCAACAGTAGCAAAGGGTGACATATACATTAACCCCTACTGTACCAGAGGGTATTACCATAAATGCACCCTCCAGTACCAAGCAATTTGGCAAAATTGGTTTCAGAATCGAGAGAGAACACCCTTCCACCTTAAAAGATGGAGGAATACTGCCTCTCCTAGGCTGTGGGAGCTTGGATATAAGCTGAGAAGTGTTGCCAAGGTCTTAGAGCAGTGCTCAAACGTCATGGTACCAGGCACCGATCGATACGGGCTGTTAATAGGACCGCATATTATGGACCAACGTCGTCCGTCGCTGGTACTGACGAGTAACTTTTTTACTGTCGGCCAAACGTACGTCGCTGGGAGAGTAGGTGCTTAGGGGGGATTTCTGGACTACCTTCTCCCTCATGTTTAGCTCCATTAGTTTTCAAATTTCAAGACATATGTCCCATTAATTTGACGATCTTTAGACCTATCGTGCAATGTAGGTGTCAATTTTTCTTGGCGAGCGATAGACAGCATGCAATTTAGGAGGAACTGACCTACGGTCTATGGTTGAAAAATGCACAAATTCGTCTTGCGGGTATTTTATAAGCTTGATGGAAGTCTAGTGAGGAAAGTAAATAGAATAATAATAAAAATAATAAATAGATAGGTAAATAAATATAAATATATTAATTAAAACTCCACTTTGGATGATTCTGGTGCTATTCCTCCCTCTCTCCTACTTATGCCAAACATTGTAATCTCTTCCCAGGATGTACTTTCCATCCTCGCTGGGCTTAATACCGGTAGGCTACTAAGAAGGCATATGGACCAGACGGTGTTCCTTCTATTTTACTAAAAAGCTGAGCTTCCGTGCTGACTCTCTGCCTAGGCAAACTCTTCCGCCTTTGTTTCTCCTCTAACGTCTTCCCTTCTTGCTGGAAGTTTGTTCTCATTCAATCTGTCCGAAAGAAGGGTGACCGCTCTCAACCTTCCAACTATTGTCCAATTGCTCTCATATCTTGCATCTCTTAAAGTTTTTTAAACTATTCTTACCTCAAAATGTCTTAAGCATTTATCTTCCCATAACCTACTCCCAGACCCAGGCTTCCTTAAGGGTCTCTCTACTGGTGATCGTCTTTCTTATCTTAATAACTCATGGTCATCCTCCATTCGGGACTTCGGTGAAACTTTTTCTGATGCGCTAGACATATCAAAGGGCTTCAATAGAGTCTGGCACAAATCCCTTATTTCCAAACTACCCTCCTACGGTTTCTATCCCTCCATCTGTGCCTTTGTCTCTAATTTCCTTTCCGGCCATTCCATAGCTGCGGTTGTGGACGGCCACCGTTCACTTCCTCAACCTATCAACTCCAGTGTTCCTCAGGGTTCTGTCCAATCTCCAATTCTCTTCCTATTATTCATTAACAACCTTCTCAACTGCATCTCCAGCCCCATTCACTCATACGCTGACGACTCTACATTACACAATTCAACTAGCCTTCCACAACACCATTCACAGCAGGAAATCCAAAACTCATGTATGGAAGCCATAAAACACCTATCTTCTGATATCTCCACTATCTCTAGCCTAATTGGGGCAGAGAAAACCTTGTTTCTTTTAATGCTTCCAAACTCAATTTCTCCATCTGTTTACTCGTCGCCCCCTTCCACAAAACTATGGCCTACTCTTCAACACCATATAAATGTACCCTGCATCTTTTCTTAATATTCTCAGCATCTCTTTTTCTTCTGATCTCTCTTGGAAAGATCATATTACCACTCTTGCTAAAAACAGCTTCCCAAAAGCTGGGTGTCCTAAACCGCCTCCAGGGGTTCATTAGACCTGCGCAGCTTCTTGCTCTGTACAAGGGCACAGTGCGTCCATGTATTGAGTATTGTTCACACGTGTGGAGAGGATCCTCTCACACAGCACTTCTAGACAAAGTAGACAAGAAAGCCTTCTGTCTCATTAATTTATGTCCACTCACCAATTCTCTGCAGTCTCTCTCTCTCTCTCTTTACTGCAATATGGCATCTCTCACTATTCTACCGCTATTACAATAATCAGTGTTCCTCAGAGCTCTCTCAGTGTATACCACCCCCTCTTTGTAGAGCACGTAGCACCCGTCTTGCAACACAATCCCACCCCTACTCTGTGCAACTCTCCAACCCAAGAGTGACACGGTATTATCAATCTTTCTTCTATTCAACAGCTGAGCTCAGGAACTCTCTCTCAGAATCAGTCTTTCCCTTTCCCTATGACTTAAATTGCTTCAAACTCCGTGTGTCCAGGCAATTTAGTCTAGGATCTTCTGTCGATCTTGTTTGTCCAACTATCGCCTATTTTCCCCTCTTCTTTGTGTTAAACAGGTGCAGTAGCAGTTTTACTTTCCGAGTTGTATATGCTCATCAAAATAAAATCTGTATCTTTAACAATTTCTGAGTTTGGGAGATTTTAGGGTTTATTTAGTTATCCATGGCGGCTATATTGGATTCTGGACAGTTGGAGGGATTTTAGGAGATTAAAACCATGTTATTTGGATTCATTGGAGTCGAAAACAGGTCTGGATATTATGTTGAAGTCTATATGTTGAGTTTCTATCAAGATATTTTAGTTATTTTAGTCCGTATTTAGTTATTATACCTAATTAATATGTTAATGATGTCAATTATGCAAAATGCTACACAGCTACAAAATAACATCCAACAGTTTCTGAGTCCTTAAGACCCATACATTGCATTTCTACCATAACACTTTACAGTACGGTACTCAACATTTCAAGGTTCACTACAGGACATATAGGAATGGCTAGTAGACTTTTGGCTCGAACGTGCCTTGATTTTGGCCCTGTCACTCTTTCAACTCTGGGGAAAGCACTCGCCACAGGCAGTTCTGTCTTTTGTCTACCTCACATAGAAAAACAATAAAACATAACAAATATATATCTCCCCATCATAGTAACAAAGGTGCAAACAAACAAGTGGAAACATGATAAATGTCACTAGGCTATATCATAAAAACGGTGACCGGTCAACTCAACCAGTGGACCAATTCAACCAGTAGCTCTCAACCAGTACCAAATCAACCAATACGGTTAGGTTAGGTTAGGTTAGGTTAGGTTAGGTTAGTACTATATTTTGGCACATGTTTGGTTGGTCTGGGTTAATTTGGCACTGGTTGAGAGCTACTGGTTGAAATGGTCTACTGGTTGAGATGACATGGAACCCATAAAAACACAGTTGGACTGGAAAGGTTTCCCGTAGCCTACTGTAGCCTATCCCACTAAAACACAGTTGGACTGGAAAGGTTTCCCGTAGCCTACTGTAGCCTATCCCACTAAAACACAGTTGGACTGGAAAGGTTTCCCGTAGCCTACTGTAGCCTATCCCACTAAAACACAGTTGGACTGGAAAGGTTTCCCGTAGCCTACTGTAGCCTATCCCACTAAATCATTCAGGAGACGCAGGGAGGGGGAGGGGGAAGAACCCTAACCCCTTTAGCACGATGACATTTTGACTACCTATGATTCTGGCTAAAAGTAGACGTTCTTATGCAGTTTAAGAAGGACCCATGTTATTCAGAAGGTTTATCGAGATCGTATATTTACCCATGTGCATCCTAGAACTGAAGACAATTGTCCAATGGTACCGGGTAACCAGAATATTAGACGAAAAATACGTCATCGATCGTTCTGAAAGGGTTAAAGGCCCAATGACATCAGAACCCCTCTCGTAATACGTATTTGCATATAACCCAGGTACGGTATGGGCCTATATAATTTGATTAGTACAAAGTCGCCCACGTGAGTTCCTTCCCTATTTGTGATTTTAGGAATAAGGAAGTATTGACTAAAGATGGAGAGACAGACAGACACCTGAATACTCACGAAAGCGATGTGGTGTGGATGTAGATGTGCTGGAGGGTGAAAATGACAGATTGATTGAAGTGTGTAAATTGATATGATTCGTTTGTTTTCATTTGTTTCGTTTCTGTTTTGTATCTAATGAACTGAGTACCGGTAATGCATAACAAACTGCACACGTAATTTAATCTTAAGAATTTGACTTACAAGCATAAAATCCCGGAGAGTTAACTCAAGAGAACGACTGTACAGTGTGATGAAGCAAGACATTTCATCTCGATAATATTTTCAGTACGGTACTCGAGGACGCTAATCTGCATGTATTTTACTACCATAGACGATTATATTCAGTTTAGGAACGAATTATCGGAGCCTGGGTGTTGAATGAGAATGACTTTACCCTTTTTGAATTTCAGATGGTATTCCAAAGATCAGTAAAGTTATCTAAAGATAACCAGAATAAATAGTAACAGTTCCATTGTATCCTGAAACCTAATTACCTCATTACAAGTGGATGGATAACTCAGCACTGGCAACTACACAACTTTGTCTAACCCCTTAAGGATTATGATGCGCTTTGGCCATTTATTCTGGTTATTATTATGTGATTCTATTCAGTTTAGAGAGAACTTGTGGTAGCTAGAGAGTTAATTGAAATAGTTATTTGATTCCTACTAAAGATCCTTCCTAAACACTGCACAATTGTCTAATAATAACCAGAATAGTGTAAACATGTGACCTCAAATACCGGTACGGTGCTGAAACTTAATAAACCACACAATGTACACAGATATTCCGGAAATACAGTACCGTTATGGTATTCATTAGAAATCTGGTCGTCTCCGTAGGCCATGAAATCAGTTTGAAAAGCTTAGATTTCCAAATGCTCTCTTTGTATGGTTGGGATTGATTTTACGATGTTATCAATGCATATCCACTGATGACGTCATGTGGCTTCCAGATTAACCAGATGTACAGAGGCGGTCATTTACCCGGAAATGGCACCGAGACTCTTAAGAGGTTTTACTGGGCGAAGGCGACGGGACCCTTGAGATCCAAGGCCTAAAACAAAAAAATCAAAAGACCCCAGTGGCACTCAAAACAAAGAAATATGTGATTAAGTGAGATAATTCCCCTCCATACCTTCTATCACTCCTCCACATTTGTCAAACCCACCCACCCCCCTTCCCCTCCCTCCCCCACACCCTTCAAGTATCACTTATTTGTCCTCTAATTCCCTATTTTATCGGTTTATTTACCGCGCCAATATCTCACACCCGGTTTCAAGGTCATCTGGGAAGCATATAGAGATCCTGGCAAGAGAGAAACACAGTGTTGCCATTTTGGCGGATTTTCCGCCAAATCTAGCGGTTTTGGGTCCTCATCTGGCGGTTAAATGTGCTATCTAGCGGATAGCAGGATTTCTGGCGGGCTTCCAAAGTATCTGGTGGATTTCTAGCTTCTTTTCTTTGGCTTACGAAGTACCTGGCGAATTTCTAGTGGCTGTTCTTAGTAAATGTACCCACATATAGGCATTATTGCTGATTTTTAGTTGCCTGTACCAGACCAGTGTGAAATAGTTTATTCAGGAAATGAATAAGGGATATTCCTGTGATGTCAGGAGTAGGCCTACTTGTGTTTCTTATTGGCTGCCTTATCATGGGATCTAGAGAGAGTCTTTTTATTTGTTAAAGAAGCGATGGTACCATCTTTGAGTTCTTTATTGTACCGCTCAGTTATTTATTATTTTCGCCCATTGTAACAGTGTTCGTATTATTCAGTTATGCTCCCTGATTATCGGATTGAGTTGTTTTTCCATAGATTAACAACACAAGTGCCTGCATTTATTGTGCAATAATGTATATGTGGCAGTGCCTGTGTCGCCACCACGATTTCAAATTCAACTCTAGGGCTACTAGGGACGGAGGTAGTTTATAACCAGTTGTGTTTAGTGGTGGTAGATTATTCCTGAGTGAGAATCCGGATATATTTCAAGTATCAAATAAGCCTAAGCCACAATATAGGCCTACAGCCAGAAATTTAGAAAGGAGTGGTTACTTCCCATTCAGTACCGGTGACATCCTTTATATTATATTCTGGCAATTATTAGACGATTTTGTTCAGCTTATGTAACGTTTACTCATCCAAAGGCTACAGACAATAGCATATAATCCTTTCAGCTACCATATATACTTCCTAAGCTTTATATAATCGTCTTAATGTAGCTGAAGTCAAATACAAAAGACGTCACCAATAGGCTACTGAAAGGGATATATATATATATATTTTTTTTCTTTTTTTTTCTTTTTGTATTGTGTGTGTGGTGGTCATTGGGTGACAATGGTGTATAATTATATGCACTCAATTATTGTATTCGATGAAAAATACCAACAAATATTAATCTAGCAGATTAGGAGGCAAATCTAGCGGAATTTGGAAGCTGATATGGCGGAATTGTAAATTAGTGGATGGCAACACTGGAGAAACAGCACTAGCGAGACATCAGTCTGACTTCAGGGCTCGAAGGGGGAGGGTGTATGTCTCATGCGCCTCTCACCTCATGACTGGACGTTCGGCAATAATTTGTCTTTTTCACCCCCCAAATACTATTCCCACTTGTTTTATTGCTGGTACATGTTAATATCTTCATATTAACCCAGCAAGTGCGATAGGCCTCATGGAAGGGTCACCATAGCGAACGGTAGGCCTCGGAGGCAAGACCATAAAAACACTTCCAAAACACCCCGGGGGCTCTCAAAACAAAGGAATATGTCATTAGGTGAGATAATTCCCCTTTAGTACTTCCTACCACTCATCTATATTATTTCTCCCCCCCCCCCTCCTCAATTATCACATATTTTTCCTCTTATTTTCATAATTTATCGGTTATTTTTGTCTCCCCCGGTAATGTAGCACAAGTGGGTTGCATAAGAGTCTTTATATAACACTGAGACACCTCCCGCTTGCTTCAGTTGAGTCAGAGAGAGCGAGAGAGGAGGGTATAGGCCTCGCTCCCTCACGCCGGAGAATACGATCGGGCGGCGAATATTTACAATTTTCACCACCCAAATGCTTTTCCCACTTATTTTATCACTCTTCAAGGTTCGTATATTCATCATATATGTAAAATAAAAGCACATTGAACAAATATAATGCTTTATATCGTAAATATAACGAATTCTGTCAGAATCCAAGGCTAGAAATTCACAGATAAGTTCCCTTGCCTATAGGGCATTTTCACGTTTAAGGGGATCGACCGCTTTTTAGGCTTAAAAATCTCGAAATCCTGAAAATACCATTAGGTGTTTACTCAACATCCCTTCATAAGCCAGTGAAATGTTATTAGTGAAAACCCTTTGGATTTTTGTTTTCCAAACTTTTCCTGTATTTCTAAAAACGTTAGCTTACGGTATATACCGGTAGCGAACTTTGAAATTGACAGGCTCAGTAACTACTGGTTGTACGAGGATCGTACATATATAAATGGAAAGAGCGTAAAATACTCTACAACCTCCCAAAAGCTTTATCTTCTACTCTGCCGTGTTCAAATATTGTAAAAAAAAAAAAAAAAAAAAAAAAAATCACCTAATTACCTTTCACATGTTTTTTCTCAAAAAGTAATTTGGCAACTATGAGATATAATAAGTCAGTTATTATTGGGCCCCTAGGAATGTTTTAAATACCTTTGTAAAATGCATAGGAAACTCTACAACATCTATACATTTGATTTTCTCTAGCCAACTTTGTTTGTGTGCAGCATGTTGTCAGTCGTAAAATTCTACAAAATAATTCCACCTTACTTCATAATCACCTAAATCCAAAAATACACAAAATATATAAACAAGTGTTTGTAGGCCTATAGAAACTACAGACACACTTTTTGTGAGTTGTTTGATCACATACCGGTACCGGTACAACAGGTGCTATAGGGATTTATGTAGGAGTTATATGCGTTTTAGTAGTGCTATAGTTTTATTTTATTTTTTTACCTAAATTGAAAGAAAAAAGGAAAACAAAAATCCTTGACCTAGTTTTATAGTCACATACACCTGTGCCAAATTTAATTTAAATTGAAAGTAAGACCTGGAAGTTGGGTAAATAACCGGTCGGGTCCCTTAATGGGTTAAACATAAAATAGCAGTGGTGGGCACAGCTAACCGAAAAGTTAGCTGACATAACCGCTAATCAGCTTTACTAAAAACGTTAGCTTCGATAACGCTAAATCGCTAAATTGCTGAAGAGATTAGCGGAAGCTAACGATAATATTTAACAGCTAACTTTTATCATATGAATTTAGCATTGGTTTGATTTTTTCCCTCTAAAACCCTTAAACACAGACCTAGAAAGCTACAACTATAATATGCTGTAGGTTGTAGTTGTAGCTTACTGCTTAGACACAGCTTTCCAAAACATAGGCTAAAAGAATCATAGAATGCCAAGATCAGATGATTAATGAATGTGCATGTGCATCCAGTTGTACATAAATAATTATATGAACAAATTAAATGAGCATTAGCTTACAATCAACGACACTTCTGTCGAATAGAAAATATTGTTATTGAGTTAGAAACCTTAGATGGGGATTGGGGATGGACAGTAGAACAAAATCAATAAGATTAACCCCTTCAGCACCATGATGCCCGCTTACCTCTGAATTTAAATTGAGTAATCTAGGTTAGGTCAGGTTGATCTAGATTAAACAGAATGGAATCGGCTTTCTTTTGAGTTTTGACACACTGGTTTGGTTAGGTTGAATTTCAGTTTTTCATTTAATGTTATGTTTTTTACTGCTTTTACCCCTCAGTTTCCCTCATCCTTATAGCCCTGTCTATCAGTGCCATATTTTAAAATCGAAATATAATGGGTAAATATGCAATTCCGATTACTCCGCTAATAATCACAAATCAGATCACCCTAAAAAAGTTTCAAAATTTATGAAGAATTAGGAATATATTTTCATAAACTTGATATAGACTTGTTAATCTTGGTATTTTATCTGGATAGGTTAGATTAATATAGATTTGGCAAGGATAAGTTAGGTTAATCTGGTTAGGTTACGTTAATCTAGGTTAGGTTGGGTTGATATATTTAGGATAGCCTACAGTATTTCAATATAAAAAATAAATAATATAAAAATCATAAAATGACCTTAGTGCTTACGTGGAGAGTTCACCAGCCAGTGGTCAAAACAATAAAAACTATTCCAAAGTAATAGTAGGCTATTCAAAGCATCTTTCAGTAGTACTCTACAATCGGTCAATCGCCTTGGTAAACTCAATATAAGTATATAACAATAAAATATATTAAAACAAATATAAACCCAAATAGATACCTCAACAATCTATCATAAAACTTTGAAAATGTAAATTTAGTTTTTCTGTAGCGAATTTCTCAAGTCGGCGCTAGGCTCACAACACTTAATAAAACAAAAAAATAGTCGTACAAGTCAATCAAGAGTCACGTCTAGAGTTATGAAAGTATGAGTCGTTACTCGTCAGTCAATGACTCAATAATAATGTATGCTGTCACGGTAACCACTAACATTCACTCCTGGTAGCGATAGGCCTATTAATACGCTTGCCTGACTGCCTAGGACTGAACAGGAGACTGGAGAGACGAGCAGAGGCCGCCAACACGAGAACAGGCCAGCACCTCACACAAATAGAACGTGTCCAGAGATTTGTCTACATGTGAATGTGCCGTGAATCCGTGAATATAGTCAGTGTAATTAGGGGTTCGTCCCCTACGGGAACCCCTATTGTAATAATTAAACCCGGTTTTTCATCCAAATTCTTCTTACGCGCCGGTTTCGACGCAATAACTCCAGACCCGCTTTTTGGATCGGGATCAAACTTTCACAAGAGGTGCGTTTTTGTATTGGGCAACTTTTGATATGGTAAACATCCAGCATGGCAGCCAAACAGGTCCGTGGCAGCCGATTTCCCGTAAAACTTGACGCCTAAATACCGTCTCTCCCACTCATAGGAAACGACTGGGCTTTGGCATACGGACTCCCCTACTAATGCTCCGCAAATGTTTTAGAGAAGGTTTTGCTTTTGCACGTGGGTTTTTTTCCGGCAATCTTGAAAAAACCTTGAATTCCACTTAAAATTCCACATCTTGAAAACTACGCCGATGATCAAAGCCAAGCTTGCGTAGTTGGGTGAGGCTCGCGATTCCGAACGTTTTGATAACAAAAGAATATAAATGGGTGGAATAGTTTGGCCGCAGCATTGAAAACTGTCTATTCTTAAATGACTTTAAAACCGCATTCGCTACCCACACAAAGTTTACCGTCTACAGTCTATAGGCTTCCACGCATCCCCCAGATTTGCTTAATAACATAATCTCTTTATTATTCAGATCTATTATTTTTTTTTGTATTTAACTCTCTCAAAACAGTTCGAGTCCCTACGAATTCCAGCAATTATTTAGCCAACCTACCTATACATACCTACCCTACCAAATAATAATGATAATTCAAATTTATTGTTGGTGAATGACAGAGTATTGGCTAAGGTTTTTAACAATTCCTCCCTTTGCCAAATGCTTTGTTTAATAACAATGATATGGACCTTTAAAGTTTTGGCAATTGATTGTGTGACTTACCCTTCCCTTCCTTCCCACCTCCTTCCTCCCTCATATCTATGATGATGATGATGATGTCTAGCAAATGTATCAACAACCACTCTAGTGAACTCTCGGTATTTAGTTTATTCAGCTTAATACTATTTACCCCCATAAAATAGAAACCTATCACGATTTTTGTCTAATACAACCATAGACAGTGATATTACATATTATTTGAACATGATGTCGAATTTAGCAGTTGCTGTTTACCTTGAACAGTAATGACAGAACCGAAAGCTTCTCTTGCCGTGTAGTACTCAAAGAAAGCAGGGTTACTTAAGCCGGCCCATACCGAACTGTTACCAAGTCAGAGATTCAGAGGTAACTTTCACAATGCATTATAACCCTAGACAGACACCAATATACCACTAAATCATACAAATATCACTACAAAAAAGATAGGAAAATATTATATTAACCCGTCCAGCCCCGGCTAGTTTTGTAATGTTTGTTCACCAGAACCCGGCCGGTTTTCAAATTTTTTTTTTTATTCCAGAAACAATAGCGAATGGGTTAGGAATGAAGGAAAAACCACGAAAAACCGCTCAAAAAGCTTAAAGAATGGTCCTACAGAGCCCCCGAAAACATATTTTACAAGAGTAAAAAATTGAAGGCAATTACCCCAAAAAAACAGGTTATTGCGCGCTCACGCGCACGCACGTGGACTTTGAGAGTTTTCAACCATCGGCGCGGTTGCGTGGGATACGTACACAGTTTCCATACAAATCTGAGCCCTCTTGAGTGGCTACACCTGAGGTTACGGTCGGCGCAATTAGGGTGACGCGCCAGGCGCGTCTCTGGAGCTGTGCGTTACATACATCGCCGACGCGTCAGGCGCGTCGCTGGGGCTGTACGGGTTAATGTCCTAGGTATTTGAAATTATGCAAATGAGTAAAATGCATTATGATATAATGATAATGGCATTGATTAGTATCTGGCAACAGTGTTGCACTATAATTTTCTGAACGTATGCGAACTTCGGAGTATTTAACCCATTAATATACACATCTATCACTATTTAAATTTAATACAACCATACACAGTGCTATTACATATTATTTGAACATAATATAGGATGGTCTTTCCTTTAAACCATTTTCTATATCTAGCCTATTCACGAAAAATATAGGCCTAGCCTAGGCAGCGCTACCAGTAAGTACGAATTTAGCAGTTCGAATTTTGATTGAGCGTGGGATTAGGCCTAGGCCTAGGCCTAGGGCTTAACCTCTGAAACGCGCATGGGGGGTATGAGACACCTCTGCCTGTGCGCACGTATTTGAGCTGTTTCCATCACTAAAATATTTATTTTACCATAAATAGCATTAATACTTCTCCATATGCGCCTATTATAGGTTGATTATAAAGGTATTGACCTGTTACAACAATAAAACAAGTGGAAACAGCGTTTGGGTGGTCAAAATCGGCGATACAGGCCGGGAAGTTGCATAATGTATAGCTGAGGCAACCTCCTTTCCCGCCACTTTTCCCCAAGTCTGGAGAGACACTGTCCATCGATACTCTCTCTCTCTCTCTCTCTTGCACTCGCTTGCTAACAGTGATGACAATGCCCAGCTTGCAACTTGCTAATGTTAGCACGAAAATATACCACAGAATAAGGGAATAACAGGGAAAATAGGTGATAACTGAAGGAGGGGAGGAAAGTGGGGAAGGAGGGGAGGTAGAGGAGTGATATTTTGCATGGCCCAGGGAAAAAAAAAAAAAAAAAAAAATCGGTGTTTTAAATTGATTTTTTTTCCCCCTGACTCTTAAGAGTCTTCCCTCAGTCCGCCGGGGGAACTCTTAAGAGTCTTCCCGCAGTTCCCGGGTTAACATGGGATACTGTTTGGGGGTTGGGAATAGGCTCAGGCTGCTTTAGGCCTAATTAGGTAAAAATAGTCAAATCGAGACAATTGCACAGCCAACATAGGCTAGCTTATTTATAGGATACCTTTCATTACTGAAGTTAAGCACAAACTTATTTTACAATGGAAAATAATGCTTGAGAAGGGCTGCGTAGGCCTATTAGTATTTTGTGAAATAACTTAAATTAGGTTAGGCTATAGTATACTTCATTAGGTTATTAGGCTTATGAGAAAACAGGCCTAGGCCTAGCTTAATTTGATTTCACTGCTCAACATTTTTTTTTTTTTTTGCTGTTGAGCTCTGCATAGGGCTATATTCAGGTAGGCTTGGGTTTTAGTAAAATTGCATTAGGCTAGGCTACATATTTTTACTTCTATTGGAAAGCACAGGCCTACACAATAGTACACATATTAAAGAATTTAGCCTAGCCTACCACAATTTAGCCTAGACTGAAAGAACAAACAAAAATAGGCTAGGCTAATTGCAGCTAAATAATTTAGCCTAGCCTCCACAATTTAGCCTAGACTGGAAAAACAAACAAAAATTGGCTAGCCTAATTGCGGTCTTGGTAAGAGTTGTAGTTGTGGGCATACCAAAAGCTTTGTTTATATAGCCTAGTCGCACGCTCGAGTTAGGCCTACATTCGCTTCTAATTTAACTACTGGGGTAAACTTGGTAAAGCCTACCTCAATCCGCCGGCCGGTAACAAAACAATTTACCCAACGCCTGGCCGTGGGATACAATAATGGGATGAAGGGGCTTTATCCCCCTATGACTTATTGTCATCATCATATATATCACCAGCAGGGGCAAATAACCACAGTCAAATTATACGCGAATGTAACTGCGAGCGTGCGACTACGTAAATAAAGGGGACGATAGACCCGCTAACACAACTCTTAACGCATTTTTTCCTAAGGTATTAGATTTTTTTATAATTATGACCTCAACAGTTGAAAGATGACAATTTTATGGTTTATTTTAGGCTATACAAAAACATTTGCTTTGTAACTTAGATACTCATATTTATGCTTATAATTGCAGTACGAGTGGGTTTTTTCTTTTTATATGTAGGCCTACGCTAAACAAATTTTAGTTTTTTTTTTATAGGCTAAACTAGGCTGAATTTATGCTAATAAATATTAATTGGAGGGAGCAAATCTGTCAAGGAATAGCCTAGATGTGGAAATTTACAGCCAATTTGCTCTAGCCCTTTTTGAGATACAGAGGTTAGAGATCGTTGGATACAATAATATGTTGAGGTGGTCAATCACCCCCCATGACATATTGTCATCATCATATATATTGCCAGCAGGGGGCAAATAGCCTAGACCTAGCCTAACTACAACAAAAATCGCCGTCAAAATAGACGCGAACTTATATTAACTACGGCGATCGACCATTGCCCGCACCGGCCGTCCCCCGGTTATTGTTGAGGTCCTGAGGAACCGTATGACTTTGACGAGCTCTTCCCTCCGCAGTCTCCGCATCCCATGTATCGTCGTACGGTACCTCTTCCCCTCCACATCCTACATCTGGTCATCCTACATATGCCTCCTAAGCCTCGCCTCGTCCCGTCACTGAGCATGTGGATGGGCGTCCCTTTCTGGCTTCAAAGATGGATTCCTTCCGACAGCTCCTACTGGATTGTCTATGGTTGGTTGATAAGGGCACCTCGCTTCAAGACATTGCTCTGGCCCTAGTACCGCGGTTTGTAGGTCTCTGGTTCGCCACCTGATGACCTGCTATCGGGTTGTTGCCTTTACAGTGTTACGGTTCTACGAATGACCTAGAGTGAAAGTGACACGGTGGTGAATTTTAACCTTAACTATAAACTAATTTAATTGTGACATAGGATCTCCGCGACTACGGTAGGGCCGGAGCGGGCGAGTATTCGCCTGAGGTTGCCCTTAACCCCCAAGACAAGACAAGACAAAATTCTAGTGCTGGTTTTACTCAGATTTTGTGAGTTTTAATTAAGCCTAGGCTAGGCCTAAGAGTTCAGAAGATTTGCAAAATGCACCCCATACTAACCTACCCATAGCCTAATAGGCCTAGTGATTCTTTTTTGGCAGACCACCCACAAATTTTCATATAGCCTAGGCCTAGGCTAGCCTAAGTTCTGGAATGCATGTTGGAATAGCCTTCCTATAAACTGTAGGCTAGGCTACTGCCTTTTAATTTAAGTTTGATTCTTTGGAAAAATCTATTAGGCCTAGACCAGGGCAGGAAAGTAACATTTAAAATGACGTGTAAAAAGTCGCCCATAAACGGTGGGCCGCTATTTTATTGTAATTTGGGAGCTTATTTCGTCTGTTGATTGACTTTGTCCTTAATTGGGGATCCTATGAATTAGCACAGATGATGATGACTTACCGTACATCATAATACGTGACTGGCCGACATGGGGGGGGCAGAGCCGCAGAGACCCCCTCAACATATTTTGTGTCCCACAGTAACTTTTAATGGGATGGATGTAGTTACCGGGTGTACGGTCGTCATGTTTACATAGGGCGATCGCCGCGGTTGACTTCGTGTCTATTTTGACGGCGATTTTTTTCGGTATATTTCATTTTATTCACTTTCTTTTATATTTAGGCTATAATCTAGCTTTGGCACGACAATAACCCTAACCTAGTCTTTCTTAAAGATTCTTCTAATCTTCCAGTAGCCTATAGCCTAATTTAGGTAATTTTTAAAGGCACACAATTAAATGGTTGGTATTTTAAACGCCACTACTGCAGCATTATGAGAAACAATTTATTAGAGATAATAGGCAACAATAGATTCGCCATATTTTTCTCCATAGGCATGGAGGATTTTCGTTATCGACAAATTGAAAAAATTCCCACTTCACAGACAAAATAGACAAATACACCAAAAATCGGGGTGTGGGGCGGCAGCCCCCACCCATAATAGCCTACTATAATAGATTAGGTAAGGTTGTTAGGTTAGGCTAGGCTAATGTCCTTTCAAAGGGGTATAGGCCTAGTAAACACTAAAATAGCCTATACCTGGTCAAGGGTAAGTCCTGCTGTAGTCAACTTGAATGCTACCTTAAATTGTAATATTAGACTAGGCATAGCCTATAGATAAAATAGCCTAGCCTACTTATTCATTGTAGCCTATAATATAGGCCTAGCCAGGTAGAATGTAGAGTTCGGGCGTACCGCCACCATTGTTTACACTGCGCAGAGCGGCGACGGAAGCTTGCAATCACGTTCCCGTCCATTTTGAATGCCGTTGGATACAATAATATGTTGAGGGGGGCAAACACCCCCCATGACATATTGTCATCATCATATAATTTGCCAGCAGGGGGCAAATAGGCCTAACCAAAAAAAATCGTCGTCAAAAACTCAAAATAAACGCGAACTTACAGTAACTGCGGCGATCAACCATGTACACATGACGGCGTCGGCGGCGGTGGACGCTTGCGATCATGTTCCCGTCTATTTTGACTGCCATTGGATACAATAATATGTTAAGGGGAGGGCTTTGCGGCAATTTTTTTGGTTGTTTGCCACCTACTGGCAATATATATGATGATGACAACACGTCATGGGGGCAAAGCCCCCCCTCAACATATTATTGTATCCAATGGCATTCAAAGTAGACGGGAACATTATCGCAAGTGTCCGACGCCGACACCGCCGCCGTCATGTTTACATATGTCGATCACCGTGGTTAACCCTTAATTAGCGGCGAGCAACATAAGTCGAGTTAAATAAAGCTGGACTATGTGGCGGCGCTCGACATAACTCGAGTGGCAATTTCAGCACGTAATGTGGCTGAGAGAGAGAGACAAGTGGTGGCAGGAGACTAGCGAGCGTATGACTGCTCCAGACCACCGCGGCGAACCTACTGACACAAATCTCAGCTCCCTCCTCCCTCTCACTCGCTACATACTCAATTATGTACCGAAAGTACCGAATTACCTGCTTTTTGCACTCGCGTTGCACGGTTATTGCAAGAAAACTATCCATCATACAAGGATCGTTATGGTGTCATTCGAAAGCTCTGTTTATGCCCTTTCAGGGATAGATACTTGTTTTACGTTCTGGGTCTTATTTAGGCATGAAAATGATCACGTAAACAGCCCTATTTTGGCTAAAACACCCCGCTGGGCGGTACACATAAATAAACCGCATAGCCGTCGTAAGGTGTTAAAGGCTGGTTCACACATAGCCGAGTCGGTGCGCGAGTCCAACACGAGTCACACTCGTCGATTATCGCCATCGCTGGAGGCTGAGTCGGCCGCGAGTAGCAATTGCTCCCGAGTCAAGGAGAGTGTAACACGAGTTAACTCGAGTCAATACGAGTCAACACGTGTTCATGCAAGAGTCTGTACGAGTAACTGAGAGTCAAAACGAGTGTAACACGAACCCAACACGAGTGTCAAAAATTTGAAAAATAATGGCCACATTCCAGGGCACGTAAACAAAGAGTATGGACGAGTCTAACACGAGTCAACGCGACTGTTACCCGGATCAACATGATTGTTATACGGATCAACACGAAAGACAACGCGTTGACTCGTTGGATCTCTGTTGCACACGTGTTGACTCTTGTTACATCCGTGTAAACTCGTGTAAACTCTCGTTGATTCATCCTACATTTTTGAAATAACGGTATTTCAAATGACACTTGCTTTTTCGTGTTACACTCGTGTTTTTTTCTCAGTGGATCGTGTTTACTCTTGTTTACTCGTGTTTTCACTCGTGTTTGAATCGTGTAAACTCTGGCATCATGGGGGCACCAAATTTTGGCACTCACATTCGTGCTTTCTACTCTTGTTGATACGTGTTGCATGTGTGTTACATACGTGTTGTTGCGTGTAGACACGTATTGCTTCATCAACGTCGAAATGACGACGAATCACCAAAGAGTGTTACACGGGTTTACACGAGTCAACACGAGTTAACACGAATAACAAAGAGTTATTCAGAGTCAAACACGAGTTAACACGTATGTATACAAGTCTACACGTATTTAGGTCACACTCGTGTGTACTCGCCACGGGACCCAAAAATTTCATGCATGCATGACATTTTTGGACCCCGTGGCGAGTACCCACGAGTGTTTCGAGTAAACAAAGAGTATACACGAGCGTAGCACGAGTCTATACGAGTGTTGAGGAGTATCGACGAGTCATTGCTGAATAGCAAAATTTCATCACTCGTGTTGGACTCGCGCACCGATTCGGCTATGTGTGAACCAGCCTTTAGTTCGCGTCTATTTTGAAGGCATTTTTTTCGGTTATTTGCCTCCTGCTGGCAATATATATGATGATGACAATATGTCATGGGGGGGTGACCCCCTCAACCTATTATTGTATCCAAAAGCAGGCAAATGGACGGGAACATGATGGCCAGCGTCCGCCGCCGCTCCGCGTAGTGTAAACAAGGCTGGCGGTACACCCAAACTCTACATTCTACCCCACTAATTTTCCAACTAGCATAACCGATGATTATCAATGATCAATCCCAGTCAGAAACGTCCATGCTTCCCTCCCATAAGTCAATGTCGGGATTACCACACTGTCATGCAAGGACTTCTTTACTTCCATGCTGACCACCCTATTTCTTACTGCTTTCAGAGTTCCTACAACGCTCTTCCCCTGTTACACTTTCTCCCACACTTCTTCATCCATAGGCCTACTCACATCTTTACTCAACACACTGCCCAAATACTTAAATGAGCTGACATTCTTCATAGCCGTTCAACCTCACTTCACACTCTATGGTTGCACCCCTTTCAATGACCATAATATTGCTCTTCCTAGCATTTACCTCCAGATTTCGTTTTTCACAAACTGTTCCAAACATATTTACCTTACCCTGCAACTCCCATTCACTATCGCTCATCAGAACTGTGTTGTCAGCAACGGTAGTACCGGTACTGTACTGTTGAGGCAAATTCCACTCGTTTTCTTCACTTATCAGCGGTACACAGACATCCGCTGTTCTTCCTTGTATTTCTTTCATGACTCCATCCATATACTGTACCGGTATATATAGAACAACCATGGGGACATCACACATACCCTTGCTTTAACCCAACATTCAGATTAAAGAACTCGCTCTGTTAATTATCCACACATACTGACACCTTTGCACCCTCATACATGCTCTTCATTGCTTTCAGCAACTTGCCATCTACTCCGTATATTCTCAGTACCGGTACTTTCCACATACCTTCTCTATCAATTCTGTCATAGGCCTTCTCCAACTCCATAAATGCAGCATACAACTTTTGTCGCTTCTCCAGATATTTCTCCACAACACATTTCCGGGCAAAAATCTGAGCTACACAAACTCTTCCCTTCCTAAGATGACTACAGTATGCTAACCGTTTCCCCAGCAATACTGACTGAAAATGCCCAAATATATTGCATGTCTTCTTCAGATTTATCTAAAATATGTAAAATTACACCAAATACCACTACAGTAGCACTGAAATCAATAAAACTCACTAACAGGATAAATAAATGGAAGAAATACTCCAAAAGATTAATATGTTAACCCTTACCCTTTACCCAGCAATACTGACTGAAAATGCCTAAATAGATTGCATGTGCTCTTCAGATTTATACATACATACGTATATAACATTTTAAGACCGAGTGCTCCTCACAGATGTGCAGTTTCAGTCTCTTTTCCTAATGGCGGCGTTCCAGGCAACCCTGTTAAGGGATGCTTTACTTGTCAAGTTTTTGGATTTGAGATCGGCACGTATAGTCCGATCCCAGGTCTTACTCGGTCCACCCCTTGGTGCAGCTCCCTCCACAATCGCAGACCTGCATCTTTTCACCCAATTTTGTTCATCCATTCTCTCCACATGTCCATACCATTCCAGTTTACTTGTACGCATCTCCTCGCTAATACTCTTTATACCTAAACGTCTCTTCAGCTCATCATTTGTTATTCTGTTGACATCCTTTATCTGAAATATGTAAAATTACACCAATTACCAACTACATTACCAAAAAATTTAATAAAGTACACTAACAGGATAAAGAAAATGTAAGAAATAGCCCTAAAGATGAATTTATCTATCTATCTATTGACGGACGCCTTGATCCCAAAGGGTTGGCCACGAATGAAACACCCCTATGCACCTCTGTCCCCAGTCAGTCGACGCCCCTCCTCCCCTCCAGCACCGCTTTCACGCATATACTTCTTAACTCCATCCTTCCACCTCTCTCTCGGTTTATTTCTCCCTCTGTCCTTCCACCTCACTCGTACACGCTCTTAGTCATTCTCTCGCTTCCCATACGTTCCACATGGCCGAACCATCTCAAGGTGTTCTTTTTCGCACTTTCCAGTACATTCACACCACACCTCTCTCATACTTCCTCATTCGTCTGTCTATCCCTCCATGTAACTCTGCACACACTTCTCAAGTAACTCATTTCCATCCCTTTCACTCTTGGTTTGAATCTCTCCAACAACGTCCATGCTTCGCTTCCGTAAGTCAGTGTCGGGATTACCACTGTCATGCAATGACTTCTTCAGTGCCATGCTGACCACCCTATTTCATGTTACTGCTTTCAGCATTCCTGCAACCCTCTTCCCCTGTTGCACCCTCTCCCACACTTCTTCATCCATACTCCCATCTTTACTCTGTACACTGCCAAGATACTTAAATGAGCTGACAATCTCCATAGCCTGACCGTTCAACTTCACCTCACACTCTGTGGCTTCACCCCTTTCGAAGACCATAACCTTGCTCTTCCCCGCATTTACCTTCAGATTCCATTTTTCGCACACTGTTCCAAACATATTTACCAGACCCTGCAACTCCCATTCATATCGTCAGCAAACAGCAGTACACAAACATCCACTGCTCTTCCTTGTATTTCTTTTATGACTCCATCCATATACTGTATATATAGAACAACCATCGGGACATCACACACCCTTGCTTTACCAAACATTCAGATCAAAGAACTCCCTCTGTTCATTCTTCACACGTACTGATACCTTTGCACTCTCATACATACTCTTCACTGCTTTCAGCAACTTGCCATCTACTCCATAATATTCTCAGTACTTTCCACATACCTTCTCTATCAACTCTGTCATTCCACTTGTTGCCTTCCCTTATTAGTAGTACACTAACATCCACTGCTCATCCTTGCATTTCTTTTATGACTCCATCCATATACAGTTCAGTATATATTGAACAACCACGGGGACATCACACACCCTTTCTTTAACCCAAAATTCAGATCAAAGAACTCGCTCTGTTCATTCTCAACACATACTGACACCTTTGCACCCTCATACATGCTTTTCACTGCTTTCAGCAACTTGCTATCTGCTCCGTATATTCCAAGTACTTTCTACATACCGGTACCTTCTCTATCAACTCTGTCATAGGCCTTCTCCAAGTCCATGAAGGCAGCATACAACTTTTGTCCCTTCAAGATATTTCTCCACAACATATTTCAGGGCAAAGATCTGAGCTACACATCCTCTTCCCTTCCTATGATGAATACTGTATGTTAACCGTTTCCCCAGCAATACTGGCTGAAAATGCCCAAATATATTGCATGTGCTCTTCTGATTTATCTAAAATATGTAAAATTATACCAAATACCAACTACATTAGCACAAAACTCAATCAATCACAGAAACAGGATAAAAACATAGAATAAATACCCCAAAAGATGAATACGTTAACCCTTTCCCCAGCAATACTTACTCAACATGCACAAATAAGTTGCATGTGCTTTTCAGATTTAGCTGAAATATGTAAAATTACACCAAATACTAACTACATTAGCACAAAAATCAATCCAGCAGGATAAATAAAATGGAAAAAATAGCCCAAAAATGAATTTATCTATAGCCTACCGGTATATATTGCCGGACACCTTGATCCCCGAAGGGGTGACCATGAACGAAACGCCTGCGTATTTCAAGCTCGCTTGAGTTATCACTCGATCGTCTTTTAGAGCTTTTTGGCCCGGGGTAATTACCACACCATTGCGTCACAAGGAGTTTGAGGGGGTTAAATTGCTAGATACATAGAGGAAGAGGAATGCCAAGTAAAGCTAAACAAAAATATATAAGATATTTTTAACATGAGGTTGCTTATAATAATTTGTACCTCTGCAGTTTCTCCATGGCTAACGAAAAAGGTCACATTCCTAAGAAGCCCCAACCAAAAAGGCCAAGCTTCTGTACAGAAAAAATGCCACACCATTACCCTTATGGTGACCCTATCAAATAATCAACACAACCACACTTCTTAACCCAATTCCTGCGGGGCCCCTCATATGACGGAGACGATTTTCCGGCTATTTTGTAGCCTGTGAGCCAGGCCAGCTTTTGCAAGCAGCACGGATGGACGTCAGCCGGAGCCTACAGGCCCCGCCACGACACTGAGGTTTGTGTGAGAGAGAGCTCACTTATGTGCAGCATCACACATGCAAAAACAGAAAATAATTGGTAATTTTTAGCGATTTCACCTATCGGATTTGGTAATTTTTAGCAATTTTGCCCTTCGTTTGCAAGATCATTACAAGAAAACCAGACGTCGTACAGGAATGATTCAGGAGTAATTTGAAAGCTATTACCGTACTTTCACGAATACATAATTGTATTACGCTCTGGCTTTTGCTTATGCATGAAAATGAACAGGGAATGAAGGCAATTTCGGGCAATTATGCCTACTCGTACAGAAGTCCTTGGAGCGGCTTCGGTCGCGCCGGGAATTTCCACACCTCTCACACCACACACACACATCACACAGTTTTTCCTACACCGAGAAATGACTCTCCGGCTGTCATTTCTCGAAGACTTCTTCTAGCCGGAGACATTGAGAGCAACCCAGGACCCACCTACACATACATATGCCCAACTTGCTCAAAACCCATCACTTCGAGTCACCACACTAAGGGTTCAGTTCTCTGCAATTCATGCAGGAACTGGACCCACTTCACCTGCACAACACTTGCCTCCAAGAAACACTACACGAACACCTGGACCTGTTCCTCATGCCCCTCCCTCTCCCAGTCAAATCCCTCGCCTAAAACCCGTCCACCTCTCCTCCCCAACCCCCCTAACCTTCCCATATCATCCACTCCCCCTCCTAAAACCCGTCCACCTCTCCTCCCTAACCCTCCTAACCTTCCCATACCATCCACATCCTCAACTCAACACACCACACCCCATCCTAATCCATTCCAACCCCCATCTCCTGCTCCCCAATACCACCTCACCCATCCCAACCCCCAGCCCCTCCCTCACCCCCACCCCCACCCCCTCCCTCACCCCCACCCCATCCTCGTGCAGCAACACCCAACATACATCGTGCACATAACATTAACATTCTCCAATTGAACATAGATGGCATCAACACAAAGAAACACGAACTCTCACACTTCATCAAACAACACAACATACACATTGCCATCGTACAATAAACAAAACTCCGCACAACACAAAAAACACCCACATTTCATGATTTCACCACCATCAGACAAGACCGGGCTGTCAGCGGAGGCGGTGGACTCATCACCCTGGTACAGAAATATCATACATAGTTACCAGTGTACAAACCAAATCCCTCCTCCCCCCAAATGATAACATAACAGAAATACAATCAATTAAAATACGCACTGGCAACAACTCCAACATAACCATCATAAACACATACATCCCCTAGAGTACCAAATTAATACAGACCACACTTACAACACATCACAAACACCCAACACATCATCCTGGGTGGTGACTTCAACGCCAAGACGTCGGCCTGGTTTGTCGACAACCCCGACACAGACAGAGGGCTGGTACTACAAAACCAAACTGATAACCTCATCATCCTTAACGACATCCATCAACATACCCATATTCCTCACCAAGCCCTCTATAACCCATCATCTCCAGACATCACCTTCTGCTCCCCAGAACTCGCCCCCACAACATCTTGGAGGGTGGTCAGAACCTTATGCTCTGACCACCTCCCGATCATTATCACCACGAAAACCAGACTCACCCCAGCTAGCCACAAATACACATCCACCAATTATAAAAGAGATAACTGGGAAGCATTCACAAATGAGACAGAACAACACTTCACAACTCTAAACAGTACACCCATCACTAACATCAACAATGCTGTACACATACTCAACAAAACTATCCAAAACGCTGACAAGAAACACATTCGAAGAGGTAACAGAAAAAGACAACCCCAACTTCACACCAGAAATTCAAAACCTCATCAGACAACGCGACATACTGAAACACTCCCCAGCACCCCACACACAAGACATCACACAACAAATCCAAGCACTCAACACCCAAACTAACAACAAAATACAAGAACAACAAAAACTTACAAGAAACAAAACTCCGCACCTCACAAAAAAAAACCCACATTTCATAATTTTACCACCATCAGACAAGACCGGGCCGTCGGCGGGGGCGGTGGACTCATCACCCTGGTACACAATGAAATATCATACATAGTAACCAGTGTACAAACCAAATCCCTCCTCCCCCCAAATGATAACACAACAGAAATACAATCAATTAAAATACGCACTGGCAACAAATCCAACATAACCATCATAAACACATACATCCCTCCCCAAACATCCCCTACAGTACCAAATGAATACAGACCACACTTACAACACATCACAAACACCCCACACATCATCCTGGGTGGTGACTTCAACGCCAAGACGTCGGCCTGGTTTGTCGACAACCCCGACACAGACAGAGGGCTGGTACTACAAAACCAAACAGATAACCTCATCATCCTTAACGACATCCATCAACATACCCATATTCCTCACCAAGCCCTCTATAACCCATCATCTCCAGACATCACCTTTTGCTCCCCAGAACTCGCCCCCACAACATCCTGGAGGGTGGTCAGAACCTTAGGCTCTGACCACCTCCCGATCATTATCACCACCAAAACCAGACTCACCCCAGCTAGCCACAAACACACATACACCAATTATAAAAGAGCTAACTGGGAAGCATTTACAAATGAGACAGAACAACACTTCACAACTCTAAACAGTACACCCATCACTAACATCAACAATGCTGTACACATACTCAATAAAACTATCCAAAACGCTGACAAGAAACACATTCCAAGAGGTAACAGAAAAAGACAACCCCAACTTCACACCAGAAATTCAAAACCTCATCAGACAACGCGACACACTGAAACACTCCCCAGCACCCCACACACAGGACATCACACAACAAATTCAAGCACTCAACACCCAAACTAACAACAAAATACAAGAACAACAAAAACTAAATTGGAATAACTTCCTACAAACACTTGATCACAAAACAAACCCCAAAAAACTCTACAAAACACTAAACAGCATCACACTTTCCAACAGCAACACAACACAATCACATGCTGCAATCACAACAACAGACTCTACTCCTTCATGTAAACAACAAGCAAACACTCTCATCAATCACTTCTCACATGTCAGCCACCTAAAACCTCACAAAGACGACCGATGTGTCATCCGACGTAAGAGACAATTCCCCACAGACCCTGACTATACACCCTTCACCAATCACCAGACAAAGCATATCATCAACAATCTCAAGCACTCACCCGCCTGTGGCCTAGACAACATAAGCAACATACACCTCAGACACCTGGGACCACAAGGCATACAAACACTCACTAACATATCAAACTACAGCTATTCACACAACACAATACCAGACATTTGGAAGCATGGTATCATCATCACATTCCCCAAACCCAACAAAGACCCCATGCTACCCTCCTCGCACCGCCCCATCACACTCCTTTGCTCCCCCTCCAAAGTCATGGAACGCCTAGTATTACAACTAATTACACCCGACCTACCCCTAGCTCCAACACAACATGGCTTTAGGCCACTGCACTCCACAAACACTCTTCTCACAGACCTTACACAAAGAGCTTTCGACGGCATCAACTCAGCTAGACCACCACCCAGATCACTATTAGCCACATTCGACATTAGTAAAGCCTTCGATGCCATCCCCCGCCACAACCTAACAAACAAAATCTACAACACAAACATGCACAACAACACAAAAAGGTGGCTGGCCAACTTCCTAGCAGGCAGATGTGCACACGTATCTTTTGCCGGTCAGTCATCTAAAATCAGAAACTTTCCAAACGGAGTCCCACAAGGATCCGTCCTATCGCCCGCACTCTTCAATCTGTACATGCACGATATAACTACACCCAATACTCCCCAAATAAACTTAGCCTCCTATGCAGATGACATAACACTCACATGCACACACCATGACCCAAAAAGAGCAACAGATCTCCTTCAACCCTATCTCAACACACTACATGGCTGGTGCACTACAAACAGACTTAATCTAGCCCCAGCCAAAACCACCGCAACCCTGCTCACAAGCTGGACAGGTGAACACGAATACATCCCTCAACTCACCATAAACAACACACCCCTAACACATACACACACACCCAAAATCCTAGGAGTAACATATGATACTCATATGACATTCAAACAGCACACCACAAACATTAAAAAGAAACTGACACCCAGACTTAACGCCCTCAGGTCACTTGCTCACACAAAATTTGGACACAACAAAGAAACTACCACCACAGTATATAAACAATACATAAGATCAGTAATGGTATACGCAAGCCCAGCCTGGGCTTCTAACCTAGCTGAAACACATCATAAGACCTTACAGACTATTCAAAACAAAGCCCTGAAGATCACTACAGGCTGCACAGCTACTTCACCCACAGATCATCTACATCAAGAAACCAAAATCCTCAAAGTCAAAGACCATCTGGACATGAGAGGCACTCAATTCCTGGCAGCAGCCTCCACGAACCGGGACACCCACTAAACTACATGGCAACACACCCACAGACACCAAGAATATCAAACAACACCCAGCACACGGTATCACACACAATTATTGTCCTCTCTCCCTCCCTGCCCACCCCGAACCAACTTCCAGAAGCACATCCATACTCATTTCTCTCGCCAATCCATCCACTCACTCACAGACAACACGCAGCTGCATGCACGACCTCCCGAAATCCATCCTTCCGAATCCTCCCTCCCTCGCGAGGACAGAGTCCACCTGGCCAGGCTGAGATGCGGACACCATCCAGCTCTCCTGAGCTATCAGAAGAGACTGGATGACTCCGTTGTCGACGCCTGCCCGGGATGTAACACAAGCACCCCATACCATTAAACACATCATCGAAGACTGCATTTCACACAACCACTTACGCCAACAACACAACCTACACTCAATGAGAGCTCTGTGGGAAAAGCCCGATCGTGGCCATGGCCTTCCTCAGGGACTCGGGGCTGTTCGGCCAGGCAGCTTAGGGAACAACAACAACAACAACAACAACAAAAACTTAATTGGAATAACTTTCCGACAAACACTTGATCACAAAACAACCCCCCCCAAAAACTCTAACAAAACACTAAACAGCATCACACTTGTCCAACAGCAACACAACGCAATCAACATGCTGCAATCCACAACACCCAACTCTACTCCTTCATGTAAACAACAAGCAACAACTCTCATCAATCACTTTCTCACATTTCAGCCACCTAAAACCTCACAAAGACGACCGACGTGATCATCCGACGTAAGAGACAATTCCCCACAGAACCCTGACTATACACCCTTCACCACTGCACCCGACCAAGCATATCATCAACAATCTCAAGCACGCACCCAGCCTGTGGCCTAGACAACATAAGCCCATACACCGCAGACACCTGGGACCACAAGGCATACAACCACTCACTAACATAATCAAACTACAGCTATCAACCACACAATACCAGACATTTGGGAAGCATGGTATCATCATCAACATTCCCCAAACCCAACCCAGACCCCATGCT